>PVJO010028339.1:0-18288 GCA_004026905.1 Hystrix cristata
AAAATTTTAATAATAATTACAAGGGAAAATAAAATATAGGATTTAAAATTCTACTGTAATTGGTGAAAGGTGTCAAGTTTGATGTGAAGATGATTTTCGTGATTTTTGTTGGGGAGGAATCAAATTTAAAGTTCGTTGGTTGGTTGATTTATTTATTTTTTAACATCCAGTATGTTTCTGACAATCACTACCACAATCTGTTGGTCTAGGTTCAAGGCATACAATGTTCTTATTCAAAAAATATACAGAAAGGTAAAGATTCTGCTTCTTGGGGGAAAAATTTAAAAAAAAGTTCCCCAAATAAAACATTTAAAAATTCAAGACAGGTGACCTACAGGTAATATGCTACTCCTCTCTCCTTTGTAAGGCCGAACCTCAGAAATTAGGCCTTATAACTAGGCAAGTATTACACTACTGAGCTGCATCCCAGCCCTTTAAAAATCCTTTTTATTTTGAGACAGGGTCTCATTAATTTGCCCAGGCTGGCCTTGAACTTGTGATCTTCTTGCCTCAATCCCTGGAGTGGCTGGGATTACAGGTGCGCACCCCCAGGCCTTTTGATGTTTTGGTAGACAGTACACCACTGCTGTGAGGGAGCAGAGCCCTCCGAAGTCACCATTTCATCATGCGAATGGCACCTGCTGTATGACTGCCGGTCCTGAGAGTCTGCGTAACCAGCACAGACTGGTTGTGAACACAGGAACTCAAAGGGAGGGAGTCTGCATCAGAAACAAAATAGACTGGATTGTTGTGTTTACTTTCTAGAGGACTAAGCTCAACGATAATCTTACATTTCTGAGTCCTCACAAAAGTCTACGTTTGCTTCTATAAATTCCCTTCTTAAGCAAGGTTTATTTGGTGCTGAAGCTGCTGGGCGTGGGGCTGGCTGCCCCTCCTTGAGAAGCTGAACCTTCGCTCGGGCCAAGAGCTGGTGAGTTTCAGGAGACCCTTGCCATTGGCCCTGCGTGCTGTGGCTCTGGATTCCTGGAACCATGTCCCAGCCCCACTTCCTGGCTTTCAAGTGCTACTGTTACTACCCGCGACCTTGCTCCATTGTTTAACATTTTAATCCATTCCACAAGGATCCTGACAGCCTGTGATAAGAGTCACTGCTAAACCTTAAACTACGGGTTTCCAGGGCAGCATTTTGGGTGCAATTTAATTGATTTCTAGTTTCTGAACTAATTGAGCAAGTCTTCCACCTTATGGACATCAGCCAGATAATTAGATTTTAAGAGTATAAGTACTTGTTTTTCCTTTTGTTGAGTGCCTTTTATCAGCTTTTTTACTTGCTACCCCTTTTTTACACCTGTGTTATTCAAGCCACTTTTTATAACTCTTATTTTTACACTTGTATTTTTATGATCCCTGGGAAGCCAGGCCACGCCCCTTTTTCCTTTGAGACACACATTTCTGTGTTTTGGCTCTATGTCCCAAAGAGAATGCTGGGCACCATGTTTGCAGTTGACTGGACTCAAGAGTTCCTGTTCTTAGACAGTGTACAAGTTACAGGAATGACACAAAGAGGTACCTGGAGAACAGTTTTCCTGCTTTCATCAGCACTAGCGCCTAAACCAGCTCTGGAGAGACAGTGAATTAATCTGCAGGTCACATTTTCTTGTTGCTGACAGGCTAGTCTCCTTCCAGTCAGCTTATGCAACACAACTGGCCTCAAGAACTGATATTAACTAAGAGTAATTTTACTATTTTATCCAACTTTGATCTTGACAGCTTCCCTTCACCGCCATTCTCTCCATGTCACAGGTAGCTCTTTCAGATTTTCCTTTATTCTCCAAATAAATACTGTTGATCATAATGTTTTCTCTCATCATGCGATCTGGAGGGATATCACTTATCAAATGTTAGTCTAAATAAACACTGACATTGTCTTTCCTATTTAAAAGTTTGGGTTCTAAATATAATATATACCTTTCTATCGTAGTTTAAAACAATTTCCTCTAAGCATCACGTAATCCTTTAATTCTTCTGTTTGACTGTTTCTATTTAAGACACTCATAGTTTTAAGATGAAAGCTTGAAGAATTTGTTCTCCATAGGTTTTGGGGGGGTTAATCTGGGGGTGTGGTTCTGCGTATCCCACCATGTCCCGCAGCGCTATGACCAACTGAGGCTTTGAACTGACTCATGTGTGAGTTAAAGGTTACGTCTGTTTTTGGGGTGTAAGATTCATTTGGTAAAAGAAGGAATTCTGCTGTTTCTTCCTTGAGTAGAATATTACTCGTTATATTGTTGTTACATTAACTGAAACTTAGGGAGTTTAATTTGGGAAGTGCATTATAAATTTCTCAGAAGCCACTATTCTCCCACAGGAATTCAGGTAAATATTTTCCCCATTCTCTTGATACTGTGTTCTGTATCAGTGTTTTAATTTACCCATGTTGGTGACTAATCATTCACAAACAATTTTGAAGCTTTGTGTTTTCAATCAAAGGTTCATGTAAGCCTAATAAAACAACCAGCTGTTTTAAGGAAGGTTGGTGATTTTAAGAGTAAAGCTGTGAATTTTCTATTTCAGAAGTGTGAATACCTATAACGGCCTTATCAATAATCACTGAGTGGAATACGCAAAGCAAGGTCTTAGGCTATAGAACACTGTGTCCTTGTACTGAGATGCTATATTTTGGTAATGAAGTCCAAGCCATTGGGAGTCTAATACAAGCATGTAGGTGTAGTCCCACCCATAAGCTAAAGGTGGGTTGGGATTAAAGTGATGCTACATCATGTTTCGTAGGATGTGAGGTGCAGCAAGGTAGAGTGAATTATTCCATTGTCTTCAAAGTGTGAGTTAGGTACGAAGTGTCACTCATATCTGGGTACAGACCAAGGGCATTAAAGACACCCTGAAACTATCCTTCTTCAGCACTGAGTGATTTGAGGGTGTTCTGGGATGTTCCTTCTAAACTAGGAGAGTCCTAACTGTGGGTAGTGGCTTCCTAGGGATTTCATGGGAACTCTGGGCACTCTGTCCCATGCAGACTCTGTGGCTTTTCCTACTACATGATGGGAAGCATAGGATTTCAGAATTTGCCAAATGAATCTCTGAAAGGAATCCTCATTAATGATGGGATTTGACCAGTCATAATTATGATTAAATTATTAGAGAGGGTCCCCTATCATCCTCTGCTGAGGGTAGTTGTTATGGCTTGTGTCTAGATATCCCTCCAAGGCCTCATACAGTCATAGGTGGGGCTTTTTCAGAAGTGGCTGGATCTAGAGTGTGTGATGTGGGGATTAAGGATGTGTGATTACCAAATCAGTCCACTGATTGGTTTGGCACCACTCTAATCCCAGTAGCCTAGAGAGAGTATAAAAGAGGCAGAAAGAAGCTGCCAAGGTCCCTTGCTTGCTTTGCTACCTTCTGCCCACTGTGAACTGTTTCTCCTCTGTGATGCCTCTCTGCCATGCCACCCTGCCTTGGAGCCAGTTGATTATGGACTGAAACCTCTATAAACTGTGAGCTAAATAAACTTTTCCTCCTTTAACTTGAGTGTCGAGTATTTTGTCTCAGCAATGAGAAAAGTAACTAAGACAGTAGTGGAAAGTTTGTAGTTATTCCAAGAGCCCAATATTCCACATCTTCATTTTAATGGACTAACCCGACTCTGTGCCATTCATTTTATTGGGATTGGCCTGGTGATTGATTTGGATTAGTTACTTTTCCTTGCTTGCAATGCCTTTAGTCAGTCAAATCATGCCCAGTTATTTTAAAATTCTTTGTAAGCTTGGACAAATTTTCTCTCTCTCTCATCCCGAATCAAAGAGTTATCTGCTTACTGGGAAACAAAGACAAAATGGTTGAGGTAAGCAGTTTCACAAGCCACTAAGATTCATAATGGAAACTTGTACTCTTAATTATAGGGACAGATAATCGTTTGCAAACATAATGGGAACATAACAGACAATACATGGTAAGTGCATGGTGGGATACAAATGAAAAAATGATGGTTCTAGCAAAACACAATTGTACACTAGGCCTACACATAACTATAGTTGGCATGGTGAGACACTCTGTAAATATAAAAACTGTTTTCTCAATAAGCTTTACCATTATCACTTAGCATCCTAATTGAGCTGCTATATTAAGTTTACCAGCCATACATGGCAATTCAAGATTTTTTCCAGAATAACTGTGAAAACCGTAACATTTTTCTCTTCCAGAGGATCTTAGAGTCGAATGGTAGCCAAGCAGACATGTATCCCCTGGTAGTATTCATTCTAAAATTTTGGAAAGAGAACACATTTGAGATGACTTCAGAATTATTTCAAATTCTGGAAGTGAAATGAAAAAAAAATAATTCCCAGATATTATTTCGAGCCTACCCAAAGAAAATGACACACACACAGTTTCTGAAGAAAAGCACGGGTGTCACTGATCTCAAATTTTAATGTTGTCATACATTCCCTGTGAGGATCATGGATCGTGAGGAAAGTTTAGGGCCTTCCTCGCCTGAGGAAGACTGGGAAGGACATTAAAATGACATACAGGTAGGACAAGCAACCTGGGGACCCAGCCACCTCAGCCAGTTATTGGGATATTGCCTGTATAATTCCAAATACAGTATAAGCCAGTACTATTCTTGGAAGTTAAAAATATTTTCCCATCAAGTAGCTTTCTGACATTTGCTTCAGTTCATCACATCCTGAAAATAGATGTGTGGCTCCCAGCATTATCGTCAAACCACAAAACAGTATTAACTGTAATTTACATTTCAAACAGGAGTCTTAAAATATGACCACATCTGCATATCCCTCAAAACTTTTTTCCTTTTTTATCTTTTATTTTAATAGCTCACTCAAATTAGGGAAGTATTTCAGAGAATGATCCATTACAAACTCAGGTCATTACAGACTCCCCTGGGCTCAGGAGAGCAGTGTATGGGTTAATTCTATTCTATGAACTAGGGTATTACAGGGAAACGTCCCTGGAAACACTTCTTCAGTGAATGAAACTATATTTCCAGTTATTCTCTCTCAAGCTATTAACAACAATAAGAGGTAACATTTATTGAGAACTGTGCTAAGAGCTTTACAGTACTTTAGGAGGTGAGAACTACTTCTAGCTGTATTTTACACAGATAAAATAAACTAAGCCACCAAATTGCTCAAAGTTAGAGACCTAATGAGTGACAAAGTGTAATCTCTCAGCTGGGTCTCTAGGACACAGAATCTGGTCTCCTCCCCACCCAGCCCATCTTGCCCCAGTACCAGAACCAGTGGCTCTGTTCAAGCTGTGGATCTGCGCTCTCAGAGAGGAGGGACACGAGCAGGTTACAAAGACTGTAAATACACACTCACTTTCCAGTATAACTGTTCAGGGAGAGAAAGTTGCCAGACACACACACACACACACGCACACGCACACGCACACGCACACGCACACGCACAGAGTCTCCTTTGTCAGCAAAAGGCTGCCCCCAGAACCGCAGCCAAGGGGAAGCAGAAGAACCTAAGATCCCTGCAGGGCGGCAAGGAGAGCGGCTAGACAAAGACAGAAGTACAGTGTTTGGCAAGTGATGTCTACAAGGCCAGTCCTTCCTCACACATCTCCATAGCAACAAAAGTGATAAGAAAGGGAAAAGATAGGAACAAAAGAAGAGGGAGGGAGACATGGAGGCCCTTATCAACAGTCATGGCAGCGGCAGGAGTTCTGCTAGCTGTTTTTAGGAGCAGTGACAGATACAGTCCTCCAGAAACAGCAGAGAAACAAATCACTCCAGACAGAAGACACAATAGCTATGCTGCCGTGGGGGACGACCAGCCACCTGCCTCTCGTTTCTGTGGTCCTTTGAGGTCTGGGGCAGGGAACTCCGGCCTGGGCGGGGCAGAATCAGTGGCCCCTGGGCATCAGGCTGCCCTACTGGGCAGACCACCCCACACAGATGAACCTCGAGGGCGGCCACGAGGATGGTCACTGGCCGTGGCATCCTAGCGATATGTTAAAGCCATTTTTGGTGTGCTGGTGCCAGAAAGTGTTTGTGATGTCTTATAAAAGAACTTTCCATTGAGCAAAAGTTAAACTTGTCTGGCTAGATATGTAAATGGCCCTGCCACTGTTTGGCAAGGAAAGCTCCAGCTGCCAAGTTCATTTCCTAAAGCCATGTACATTTTCATTTTACACGGTCTATGTGATTCAGATATTTAGAGGATGACTACAACAGTAAAATTCTGTTTTTCTGTTTTTTATTTTTTTTTTCTGTTTTTCTGAAGAGTGCTAAAATGAAGGGCTATGGTGATAATCTTTTGATCATGTTAAAGTAGGCGATGAGGATAGAAACTGCCCATTGGTTTTCCAGACTAACCACAGGGCACACTTGCCTTTAGGAGATAGGATCAAAAATATAGTGGGTGCTGTTGCCACCAAGTGCCATCCAACTGAAGGGCGGGCTTGTAAAAGCATGACACTGTGTCCTCATCCACCTTAATCACTGATTCTGGCACCCTGCAACTTCTGGCTCTTCCCAAAGTCAAAATGACCATGAAAGGGAAATGTTTTGAATGGATTCAGGACACCACGGCAGTCAGACAGCACAACTAAAGATATATCACACACAGGAAAGGACTTCCAGAGCTGCTTCAGAAAATGGCAAGAACAGTGAGATATGTATTTTTGAAGCAAGGAGGAATACTTTGAGGAAGATTAATGGCTGTGTCTTTTAGTGTAATAAAGTTTTCTAATTTAAACATCCTATTTTTCTATCACACCTCATATAGTGTTATCTCAAAGAAAGTGTCCTCAAACTTTTGCTATTGTTATTATCAAAGCTGAGACCTGGTCACCACCGATGTCCATTCTGTTTTTCCGCCCGGGTGACTGCAGAATCATATGACATAGCTTTTCCAGATTTTAATTCAGATTTTAAAATGGTGACTCTAGGAAAGAATTTTCACTGAGACCTAACCTGAGTACTTTGGATGAAGACTTTCTAGGGTAGAACCATTTTACTGATCATTGCAGGTAAATCTATAAGACTGATGTCCACATGAAAAACTTTTAGGAAACTCTTTGGATAAAAATTGTGAGTATCTTTCATACTGTCTTGGGGTTTCCCTCACGTTTTATAAATTAGTACACATATGGCCTTGGTGGCCCTTTAAGGAATTAGAAGGAAAATAACTGGATCATAGACACCAGGAGACAGGGACTAGAAACTGAGGAGCTGGAGAGATAGCGGTCCCAGTAAAACTCTCCATCAGTGGGCACTTTGTGAGTTACACGTGCAGCTGTGGGGATGCCTCCCTGGGAAAGTCCAAGGCCGCCTTATCACCCCCAGCTCCTGTTTGAAAGCTCCATGCAGCTGAGGTTGGTGCGCTGCCCCTCCTCACTAGAATCCATTCTGAGGTGAACCTGAGAGGCTCCTCTATTAGATGTGTAACAAGGAAGCATTAATGACAACTCTAGAAGGATTATTAGGCTTGCCAGTCTTTGCTGCCCAAACAAATGGCCTAGGGCTCTTTGAACAGTAGAGTGTGGGACACTTTTTCTTCCAAACTTATGATTCCTATTCCATTTTTAAAATATGCACTTTTCTTTATCTAGGAATCCACACACCTCTCCTTGATACAATTATGCTGTTGCTGATTATTGGGAACATCCAAGAGGCATAGCATTGACAAACACTAGCTGGAAGTCAGGCTGGCAAATTGCATCATGGGGTACAGGCCTCCTGAACCCCTTCTGCCTTGGACCTTGTTGTCACCATTTAGCCTCTCACCTGCCTCAGTTCCACCCCTGCCCTCCCCAGTGACAGCCAGGCAACTTGCAAAAGCAGGAAGAAAAGTTCTGTACTGCTGCCACATTACTGCTCTTCCTCTGGGGCAGGGAGAAGCAGATGTGTGAATCTGAATGTGCTCTGAAGAGCTGCAGGTGGGGAGTGGAGAGGGAGCCTTAGAGGAGGAAGCCACAGTTGGGGTTTTGTTCTGTGGATGAACAGTAAAGCTGCTCTGGGGAAAGAGTTTTCTTTCGGATGCTTCCTGGCTCCCTGACTTCCTAGCAGAGCTCCCTGGGCCCCAGTATGAAGGTGGGGTACGTAATGGTTGGCACTCTGCTGCTCAAGGCTGGGCTCTGCTGGTCTTGGTGCAGCTTTGTTCAGGCCTGGGGCCTTGTGCTCCAGTTCGTACTAACTGGTTCCTTGTCTTGGCGTCCATCCGGTAATTATAAACTGGGTACTGACTCCTGCTCAAAGTTTCCCTGCTGCCCAGCTTTAGCCCCCAGTCTTGTAAGCTGCATTGTTTCATTTCTTCATTCTCAAAACTCTTCCTTGGTTCACCTACAAGAACCTCATTCTTTACAATTCTCTTTTTATCCAGGAACTGGTGCCTGTTACAGACCTGCCAGGTGAGGCCTGCGCTTACCGGATCGTCGTGTTCTGCTGTGTAGGCTCCCCTGTGATTGAACCTCCTGGTGCTGACTGCCTGACCTCAACGGGAGGCTTCGGCCTGACCCCACCTCTCCTTCTACCCTGACCCTGGACCAACCATGCACACCACCCACTAGAGCCACCGTGAGGCTGCTGACCACATGTGCAGCCCTCTGCCAACCACCCGCTGCTCTGTTCCTGTTCTGCCCTCCAACCCTCACTGTCATGTTTCATGACCCGCCCCCACGGGGCGAGAGATAGACGAGCAGATGTTTCCAGAAGACTAGTCCCGCCAATAGGGGCCCAGACTTGTGATCAGCAGAGTTCAGCATGTGGTGACAAATGTCTGTACTGCTGTCCGGCGGCAAAATTCACTTCAGAAGTTAAGACACACTGTGTTTTCTAGAAAGTACAGATGACATTTCCCTGTTCAGAAACACTTTGGCCTCTGTGTGGCCGTCCTGCTACCTCATCTAAAATTTCAGTCCTCTTCCCTAGTACTCACCATCCCCATTTCCTGTCTTTTTTGTTTTTTCTTAGCACTTTTTCACTAACATAACTGCATCTTTTACTTACTTATCTTGCTTACTGCTTATGCTTCCTGTAGAATATAAGAAGGCTGAGACTTGGATTTATCATTCCTGTACCCAGACCGGAGCCCACTGGATGGGACACTGAGGGCACGAGGGGTGAATGAGCGTTGTGCCTGTTCCTTTCTGGCTGGGTCGCAGGCTGCGAGGAGTGTACCCTCCTGTCCAGGACAGGACGCCCCAGGCTGCCCGGCTGGCTCACGACTTTCTGCCCGCCCTCTAGGGGCCGCACTCACCTTCAGTTTGTGCTCATGCTCCTTGTTGACACGGGCCAGCAGCTGCGCTTTCCTTCTGTTGAGGGCATCGATGAGGGCGTCGCACTGGGCCACTAGACAGGCCTCGAACTCCACGCTGTTCTCCTGCATGAGAGAGCACATGGCTCAGGCGCATGGCGCTGGGAGCAAACAGGGATCGGGGAAGAGCCTGTTCATGAAGTACATTTGGTTACTTGAAAGCAGCCAGGTACACTTCACTCTACAGTGGCTGTTTCGCTTTAAGTTGGATGGAAAGGGGTAAGAGTCTGTTACATGAATTCGTTTTCACAAGAGGAGATCATCTCCACAGTCTGGATGATAGTAAAATAAAACCTTGATGTGGAGAATGGTCACAGATCCCTCAGGGCCACAGGGGCTCAGTCGCAGATGGTGGGGCATGGCGACGAGGAGGAGGGCATGGTCGAAGCAGGGGAGAGAAAGAATCATGAAATTCAGTGGAAGAAAGAGACGAAGGATGATAGTGGTCTTCAATATTAAACAACAATCCAACAACCACACAAGTCTATAAGACATAACAATAACGGGCAAAAGTGAGGGGCTTCTTTTGCTAAGGAAAGCAGAGTGGGGAACGACCAATGTTTGTACCAGACACGCCCTTACTGTACCACCAGACAGGAAACAGCTGCTTACAGGGAAAGGTAACTATGTACTCAACGAATTAGCGATCTCCACAATGTTTAGATTAAATGCTGAACATGAAAATTTCACTTGATTTAAATATATACATATCTATTACTGAAGCAATTTGGTCCCTGGATTATAGGCATTTGTTAAAGGTATTCTTTTTAATAAGTAATATATGCAATCTGATTCTTAAATCATAACCAAAAACTATAATTTACAGTAAATGAAAGCTAAATACTTTTATATTAATAGAATTTAAAAATAGCACTGAATTGAGTAAATGGCAAACTTTTGGGGGGGCAAGGGAGGAACCACTTCGTTTATCAAATTTAATTCACGAAGCCATGAAGAATTGGATATCTATATAGCAGTAAACTAATAGGTATTTGTCAACTTTTTTTCAAATGCAACGTCTTCCTTTTAGGTGTGCATTAAGTAATTGTGTGAGCAACTACTTGCTTGGCTTCTCTGGATATTGAATTTTGGCTCTCAGAGCAATTGCTTTTGAGTTCTCAGAGAAGGCCCTTGGGAAACATCGTTGAAGAGCTGTCTCTGTCCCTCCCCCTGGGAAGCTCTGCCGCTGTTCGGCTGCAGAAAGAAAGCTTGCTCTGTGGAGAGGCAAGGCAGAGGCAAGCCTGGGGCTGCACATTTTATGCCAGCAAAAGCAAAGAAAGGACTGATTGATAAACTCCACTGCTTTGAAAAACAGAAGGAAGTGTAAGAAACTGTTATGCTGTTGGGGAATGAAAAGTTTTAACACGGGCATGCATGCCAAAAAAAAAAAAAAAAGGCAAAGAAATCAGTGTGTGAAGCTTTGAAAGACTGGCTTGCATTTAAAAAATCCATTTCTGCCTTGACATGGGCTAAATGTTAACTCAGAAAGGCAATTTATTGGAGGCTAGAGCTAAAGGTATTTCGGTGAGGCCCACCCCAATACATAAGAATGGTAAACAGCGCAGAGAGGGTCATTATTTTAGTGTACTGTGCATTTCACAGCTTCTCCCTTTCAGCTACAGTGGGGAAGTTATGAGGTTTCAAATGCTGGCTGACTTGCTGGTCACTGTGTCCAGATAAAGCAATCTGAAATTACAGTCACCAGAGGATCATGGCTGGAAAGTATCTAAGCTGAGGAGAAGTATTATTGTAGGACGGGAAGAAAGGAAAGAAATCAGAAAGGAAGAAGGAGAGGAAGTAAAAAGAACAGACAGTATGACTCATTACTATTAAATAAGATGTAACTATTATGACATGTTTGGGGACTGATAGGGCTTAAAAAACTCAGAAATAACAACCCGAACTCACCAAGAAAAATCCCCTTTCTAAATATATGATAGTAGAGAATTAGGAGCTCAGTGTGGAAGACAGGAATTGTTTGGAAAACTAGGTTGTGTTTCTGATTGTTGGCAAAAGGCCACCACCTCAGGAAGGGGCATGTCTGCAGTTGGTCTGTGTGTGTGTGTCGTGTGGACAGAAGAGACAGGGTGGGAAAAAAGTAAATAGAAAATTTCCCAGAAGACATAAACATAAGAAGAGAAGCAGCAAACTCCCCGCTACAGTTTCACATCGGCCCACAGGGCTTGTCTTCTGTCTTGGGTCAGCCGGATACCTGGATCTGTTGGACCATGTTGCGGAGCTGCACCAGAAACTCCTTGGCTTCTTTGGCCCTGTCGGACAGCCCATTCAGCGCCTGAGAAAGCTGGCTCTGTGGAGAGAAAGAAGGAGCTGGAATCACACAAGACCACACAGAGTCGTTTTCAGGGCGGAAGTTCCCCGAAACAAGAGTCATGGACTGCCTCAGATTCCTCCTGCCGGAGGCTGAGTGACTGAGCCAACATTTGTACACGCGGATCTGGTATGGTGGCGTTCAGGCTCCTTCCAGGGCCCCCTGAGCGGCGGTGAAAACCTCACCAGCTGTTATCTACCTAGAATGTCCTCATCTCCTCATCGATGTAATCATTTATTTGATGTCTGTCTGCTAAGGATACAAAAAACAACGGGCTGGATGTATAGCTCAGTGGTAGTGTGCTCGCCCAGCATGCGAGAGGCCCTGAGTTCGACCTCCAGTATTCTCAAATAAAACAAAACACAAAACCCTGAGTGAGATGATCTGCTTTTTATCAACATCATTTAGTCCAAAGGGCTGTTGGTCTGGGATTGGGGCAGAAAGAAAGACAAAAGAGTCAAAAACAAGATGAAGAAGGGAAGGTTAGGTTCTCATGGTGAGGCTCTGGGACCACTTAGATGTAATGACAAGACGAAGGGCAGGATCCATTCTACCTGTCACTAAATGGATGTCCCCTTCTTCTCCCAAGTACAGCCCTGTTGCCCTGACCACTCTCCACACTCGCCTCCTAACCAAGGCTACACTTGTTCTGGCATCCCACTCCCCCACACCCATGTAGGGATGCATTCTGCTGGGGAGGCGAGGCGGCCGGGGAAGCACTTGCCCTCCTGGCTTCGTGGTCTGCTGGGTGGCCGTGGCACACACTACGGATCAGTGGGACCTCAGTGAAAGTCAGCTGGAGGCTGCAGAGGTCTGAGAAAGCTTTTGCTCTCCTGCTGACCTGGGACCACTGTGGCTGATGCAGCATCTCCTATTTGGTTCCTGACTTACGATGGATGTAGTGTCTGTTGACCTGCAGGCCAAGGTCGATGTGGTATGGGGCAGGGGTGGGGGAGAAGGGGGAGAAGGAGCCTGGGTTCTCCTGGTTTCACTGAGGAGCTGAGTCAGCGTCTGAGCTGCCCACCACTAGGCTTCTTGCTATGAGGGAAAATGAGCTCTTATTCAAGTTCTTTACTGCAGTTTTCCATTGCTTGCAGCCATTAGCGTTATATTTGATACAAACTCCCTTCTCCTAGCATCCTGGCATAGCCTTCCATCCCTCATGCAGTGACAGACTCGCCTTTCCACAACGCAGTCTTTGAAAACTAAGCCCCATTCTCATCCTTGCTGGCACCATGCCTTACCTACTCTTCCCATTCAGCTAAAGGACAGTGTTTTAAAATTATATGCCTTGGTCCTCTGAATGGGTTTCTCTTATATTTGCCTTATTAAATACAAAGTTGGGCACTGATTCTCTTTAAAAATGTGAATGGAGTGCCAAATGCTGAGCGGAAGCAAAGTGGGATGGTAAAGAGAACACAGACTTTGAAGGAGTTCAGATTCTGTTTCTGCCCCTTAGTAATAGTGACCTTGAGAAAGTTACCTCAGCCTGAACTACTCCAGTAGAAAAAATGGAAATAGTAATAATACTTTCTCCTCGGGTTACTGTGAGGGTTGAATGCATTAATCTGCATGAAAGCATCTGCTAATAAAGGGAAGTGATAAGGGAGTGTGATCTCGTAAATGCTGCCAGCTACTGGCTGTTCGATCTTTCATACAAAGTTTTACTGCCTCCATAAAACGAGAGGAATCCTGCTACAGACCTCCCCGGGTGTCGTGGGCACTGCGTGAGACGCTGCATCTTAAGCCCAGAATCCTGCCAGTACACAGCACATTGATGCATGTTTAACAAACGTTGGCTTATCTGCTTTCTTCATTCCCGCTCACACAAACACCTGCGGACCAGAAGGATGCGAAGGGCAGATTCCTGGAGCGGGATTTGTCAGAGATACCGTTGGTCACTTGCACTTTACTTAGTGTACTCACACTCCAGGAGGGCAGACCAGCACAACTTAGAAAAAGCACAGAGCGTGCCTACAGTTGTAAAAGGGCAGCGTGAGTCTTTATTAGTGAGTCTTAATTAGTGAGTCTTAGCTACACTGTCATTAGGGGTAAAAGTTTCTCCTCAAGCGCAATTTCCAGGAGCCCAAGAGATAAAGGAGGAAAAGAGGATCTCGTTTGGAAACACAGTCACATGATGAGAGACATATTTTACAGGAGAATTTGTTTTTCGTTGTCACTTTTAGAACTCGTACCTCTTTTTTTTCTGAGTAGATGAAAGTTTGTTGGGCCCTCACAGTTTTCTTCCCCTTTTTATTATAACCTGCGCCTTAGTAACCACACTTGGAAGTCTGAACACAGAAGCCAAACTCATTTGGCTACACAGAATTGAAGCTACCTGATTTCTTACTTTTCCACCTTGCAATTAATTGTGTCTGCACAATGTAAGTCGGATCTGACACTCATAGAGATTTGTTGACAGGTGCTGCCATATACTTACAAAAAAATTATTTAGTAGTGGACCAGAAGTGCTGGGTTTATCTAGGACTCTATATGGCAAAACAATAAGGAACTACAAAAACTGATTTATTTCCAGATTTGGTCTCTTTCTGTTTACGTTCAGCCCCAGTGCTGTTCAACTGGCTGATGAGTGTTCTGGTATTTGACAGACAACTGTAGTACAAGATAAAGATCTAGAAACCTTTCTCCTAAGTTTTTCCCCTTGGAGAAACTGAGCCGGAGACAATGAGAAATCCTGGAAAGCTATTTATCATTGGCAAGTGCCCCCTTAGTAAGGATTTGTGTGTGCATGGCTTTTATAGGATAGTCTTTAGATCCCATTTATAAACCCTATCTGATGTAGGAGAACATTGTTATTGATTGATCCGGTTTCCTAGGAACATTTAAATTCTAGGTCTGTGCTAACGGAGATGTCTCTGTATTCAGGACCACAGAGCAGCCCTGTAAATTTGCCACCGGAGCATAGAAAGTACAGATACGCGGTGTGTTTTCATGAGGGCAACTCCGGTGTACGTGTAGTCAGTGGAGGGAGAAGGTATGGTTCTAAAAGCTGTTGATAGTGCTATGCAGCCACATTCGTGTTTCTCAGCTATTTGTTTCCTAATTTACTGAAAAAGTGTCTGAAACTGGATGAGAGGGGAACAGTGATGTGGCGGTGGGAGCACCGACCTGTTTCCAGGCAGGTCGATCTCAGCTCGGAGCACAGCATGCTTGGAATGACCAAGGCTCCGGGAAGGTGGCAAGTTGTTGGAGCTTGAAGATGAGAAACATGGAACTCTGACTCTTCCTTCCCTCTCTGCTCTCTTTCCCTTCAAATTCCCACTCCCCTTGCCACCCACAGGAGCGATGCTATGAGTGAGCTCAGGAGTTCCACCTGAGCCACTGAGGAGGACGTTTTCAGGGTCGATTTCTTAGGCTCAGCAAAGGGGGACAGATTGCAGTCCATCCTAACTGACTCCTTACTTTGCAGGCATCCAGCCGCACTGTTGAGGATGCCCAGATGCAGGCAGCGTTTCCTTCCCTTTCTCCACTGTGAACATTATTCACTCATCACTATCCCCTCAATGTACTATGAGAATTGGGTGAAACTTCCCGGCTGTTTGGGATCTGAAGTTACAGGCACAGGACAGGTCGAGAAGGATCAGCGAAGGATTCGTTCGGTGTGAAACAGACACAGCCGCAAACATACAACAGCAGCTCAACAGCCCAAGAAATGAGCCTGCTGCCTCTCCGTTCTCCATCACAGTGCTCGTTCTTCAGGCACCACGGGCATCGCGGGGCCCGTGAGCCAGCCCACTCCACCTCCTTCCCAGGTACCAAGGTAACAGCAGACTCAGGAAGGAGGAGGCCGTTGTTGCAATGGGACACTCCGGGAAGGCTCTGCAGAACGGCATTTATTTCCTGAAGAAATTCTGAGTTTTTAGTCTCACTACATTACTCATGTTATACAATTAAAAAGTAAAAGCAAGAAACTCCAATGGTGACAGTACACTGGCCATTTGTTATGAATCAGGAACTCTGGTAGGTGCTTAGTAGGATGTATGTTTAAGTAGGATGCATATTTAATACATTTTACTTAATCCCAGTCACCACTCTGCTGTTGCAGACAGTCGGAGAGGAGACACCTGAGTTAAGCCAATTCCACCCACGTGGAAGAGCCAGAAGACAGACCTCAGGGTGACGCTGAAGTCATGCTCTTTGCTCTGGTACCCCAGAGAAAGGAACAAAAACAACCCATGGTGCACCAGGGAAGATGGGCTGATGAGGGCTCGTGTTTGGTTATGAGAGGATCTGATCCTACTTAATAGTTATATAATACAGAAGGCCTAGGATACTGTTACTCCACGGAATGTTTGGCTTCTGTTTTCCTGAATAGTCTTTCCCTCCATTACTTCCCTCCCTCCCTTCCTTCCTTCCTTCCTCCGTTCCTTCCTTCCTTCCTCCGTTCTTTCCTTCCTCCCTCCCTTCCTCCCTTTCAATTTGAAAAAGACCCTTGTCAAAGAGAGGGGTGTCATGGCAAGAAGGAAGAAGCTTTGATTGGGTCCACTGCTAGCTTGGGCCCCTGCCCACCTCAGGTCCTGGGCAGAGAGGGGAGCGAAGTAAAGGAACAAGAAGACACTGATGCTCATATCTGGGAAAATTCAAGCTGAGCCGCCAAGGGGCCTGATTCTCCATCTAGGTCAAGTTTCTATCCTTCCTGCCTGCACCTTTCCTGCCCCATTCAGCACTCTCACTTTGGGGTTCTGTGGCGGTGGAAGATCTTGGCTCCACCTCAACCCCAGTTCACTGTACTTGGATGGGAAGAAGTCCTCAGAGGCCAGCTGCCTGGATGGGCCAGCCTGTCACTGAGCCCAGCAGCAAGGCTGGGGCAGTGCACAGGCTGTGAGCTGCAAACTGAAAAGCTGGACCTGGAAACTGAAGCACACAGTCCAGGGAAAAAGTAGGCGCATGAGTGTGTGTGTGTGTTAGTATGGGTATGAGTGTGAGCGCATATGCATGTGAGAGTGGGTGAAACTGTATGTGTGAGTGCACGTGGACATGTACGTTAGTGAGAACATGAGTGCCAGTGTGCACATGGGAGCAAGAACACGGGCCTGAGAGTGTGAAGGCTCCTCCGTGGAGTACAGAGAGGCTCTAGATGAGGCTGTGTCAGAGGGGTCTCTGCGTAGGGGTGGTTTGTTAAACTGCCGCTTACTGCTAACAATTATGACAAATTCTTTTCTCGCCCAAACTCTAGCCAGGCTCCTTGAAGCCCTCTTCTCAACTAGGCCCAACCTTTGTCTAGAAAGACTTAACCAAATGCTGACATAGTTTCTAACGGCTCAAGGCTTCATTCCTAGGCTGATCCTCACCCCTCTTAAAGTGCCTGCCTTAGAAAAGTCCAGGTTGCCAAAAAAGTGCCTTGTGTGTTTTAGCCAAGACCTGAAGACAGGGCCCCTGTCTCCCAGTCTCTGTGGGAGGGTAGGAGCCTGACTTCAGTAAGTCCCAGCTAGCAAACTCAGATTGGGCATTGAACCCAGGGACTTTGCACTGAACTACCAGACATCCCCAGCCCTGTTTGAGATGGGTTCTCACTGAGTCACAAAGTTGTCCAGCCTGGCCTTGAACTTGCCTCAGCTTCTTAAGAGTACTGAGATTACAGGCACAGACCTCACCATTTTTACTGTGAACCCATCTCTGAGCTGTGTGGAGGGCAGAAAGGACTTCTTACGTATGATTGCCTCCCATCCTTCACTGCTAAACCTGCGTACATGAACAGTTAGGGCAAAAGTTCATCCCTGGTGCCATTTACTTCCCTTTTCACAAAAATTTAAATCCAAATGTGCCATTTTACTCATTGTTTAAACCATAAAAATGTGTTAGCAATGCTATTACTCTATCAGTAGCAACTGAATCAAATAGATAGGGCAACAGGGACAGATACGGTGTCAGAGCTGAAGACAGACTTTAAAGTCAGACAGATTTAGGGTTAAGTCCCAGCATTTTGCTAGCTGTGTGATCAGGGACTCCTTAGCTAACTGTGATGGACACCGAGCAGCTCTGCCCAGAATCCTTTCTAAAAGGCCAGGCATTCTCCCAGCCTCTGGGGACATGAGCTGCGGACAGATTACACCAGGAATTGCTTGTGACCATGCCGAACGGCCTTGCTGAAGTCTGTAATCCCTTCTAGGCATGTCCAGTGGCCAGTGACCAACTGGGGCCTCCTTCCTTGAAGTGGAGACAACGCTGAAGGGCCAACCAGCTGCAGAACTCTCTGCAGAGTGGCTGAGGCCATGGCAGGTCGGCTTCATCTTCTGCTCAGTCCTGGTCCCCTCACTTCCTTGCGGGTGGGCCTTCTGAGAGCACTAAACAATTACCTATCGCTGTGCAACTCTGAGTCTGTGTCCAGGATGCCCGATCCAGAATACTCAGCTCCACTTTCCTTACATGCAACAAGGGGATAATACTTGCATCATAGGACTATGATCACCATTATCTGAAATCATGTGTAGAAAGTTCTTGTGCACAATGCTAAGCATATTGTAAGAATTCAATATATAGTGTTATTTGCGTAAGGATAATATAAAAATATACATCTACAGACCATCGAAACATTGTCATACACATGTCCTGACCTGTGGCTTAGTCAGCTGTAATTATTCAAACCCGGGGGTAGATCGTAGTGTTGTTCAGAGCCATTTGCCTCCTCTCCACTTTGTCGCATGACCTCGGTGCCTTCTGCAGGTGGAGTGTGTGTTG
>PVJO010028340.1:0-18311 GCA_004026905.1 Hystrix cristata
GACATGATACTCTATATAGAAGACCCCAAAAACTCCACCAAAAGACTCCTAGATTTAATAACCAAATTCAGCAACGTAGCTGGATACAAAGTCAACACTCAGAAGTCAACAGCATTCCTGTACACAAACAACAGACTCACCGAGAGAGAAATTAGGGAAACAACACCTTTCACAATAGCATCCAAAAAAATGAAGTACCTAGGAATCAATCTGACGAAGGAAGTAAAAGATCTATACAATGAAAACTACAGTACTTTGAAAAAGGAGATTGAAGAAGTTATCAGAAGATGGAAAGACATCCCTTGCTCCTGGGTAGGAAGAACCAATATAGTGAAAATGGCCATACTCCCAAAACTGCTATACAGATTTAATGCAATCCCAATTAAATTACCCATAGCATACCTCACAGAATTAGAGAAGACAACCCTAAAATTCATTTGGAACCAAAAGAAACCTAGACTAGCAAAAGCAATTCTGGGCAACAAAAGCAAAGCAGGGGCCATCACAATCCCTGACCTAAAACTATACTACAAAGCTACTGTAATAAAAACAGCATGGTACTGACACAAAAACAGACCCCAGGACCAATGGAACAGATTAGAAGATGAAGAAACAGGTCCAAACACTCTCAGTCACCTTATCTTTGACAAAGGGGCCAAACAACCTCACTGGAAGAAAGACAGTCTCTTTAACAAATAGTGCTGGAAAAACTGGCTTTCCACATGCCGAAGGTTAAAACTAGACCCGTATCTTTCCCCACGCACTAAGCTAAAATCAAAGTGGATCAAAGATCTAAATCTTAAAACAGAAACACTAAATCTACTGGAAGATAGAATAGGTCGAACTCTTGAAGACATAGGTGTAGGCAAAGACTTTATGAACAAATCCCCAGTTGCCCAGGAAATATCACAAAGAATCAACAACTGGGACCTGATCTTGTTAAAAAGCTTTTGCACAGCAAAAGAAACTACCAACAAAGTGAAGAGACAACCCACAGAGTGGGAAAAAAATTTTTGCCAGCTATTCCTCTGACAAAGGACTAACATCTCGAATATATAAAGAACTCAAAAAAATCAGACCCCCCAAATTTAAAGACCCATTCCAAAAGTGGGCAGCAGAAATGAACAGACACTTCTCAGATGAAGAAGTAGAAACAGCAGATAGACATATGAAAAATGTTCAACATCACTGGTCATTCGAGAGATGCAAATCAAAACAACCCTGAGATTCCACCTCACACCAGAAAGAATGGCTATTATCAACAAATCAGCCCATAACAAATGCTGGAGGGGCTGTGGAGAAAAAGGAACCCTTCTCCACTGTTGGTGGGAATGTAGACTGGTACAATCGCTATGGAAATCAGTGTGGAGATTCCTCAGGGAACTAGGACTAGAGATTCCATTTGACCCAGCTATTCCACTTCTTGGTATCTTCCCAAAAGAATTAAAATCATCATACTGCAGCGATATATGCACCCCCATGTTTATAGCAGCACAGTTTGTAACAGCTAAATCGTGGAAGCAGCCCAAATGCCCATCAACAGCAGAATGGATTAAGAAAATGTGGTATTTTTATACAATGGAGTACTACTCTGCCATAAAGAATGATAAGCTCGAGATATTCCTGGGTAAATGGATGCATCTTGCGACCATACTCCTAAGTGAAATAAATCGGACACACATGTTTAAATACTGCATAGTTTCTCTGGTGTGAGAAACTGAAGTGTAAATAAAGACTAAAATGTATTATATTGGGAAAGGGAAGAAAGTGTCCAAATGGGAAAAGGAACAAGGGAGGAGGAAAGGAACAGAGGGTCAAGAGAAATAAGAAATGGAAGGAAATAATGGAAACAAAGCTTTTGTAAATAGGAAGGAGGGGGTTAGGGGAGGGGAACAGGAAAAAAAGAAGCAACAAGGTATATCATGTACAGGTGCAAATCCCCAATGATGAATGTTATCAATATGTATATCGAAAATGTACCATTAAAATAAAATTAAAAAAAATTTAAAAATGCTTCCCCATCAAATATTTTACTATTTTGTTAGATTTATTCAAATGATACATATTTTTCTTCCAAATATATAAGGCATATTTTCAAGTATATGTTATGTTTGTTGCCAAACTTCCTACACTTTGATCTTTTGTTTCTTGAATATTCTTGAGTTACAGCTTAGTTAATTCTTATTCTTTCTAGTCTACTACTGAAAATATAGTAGAAAATGTATTTTAAAATAATATATTTCCTCTGAGTACAGCTTTGGCACAATTCCATAAACATCTACGGATACTGTTTTATTGTTTTTTTTTTTTAACAGATTGCAATTCAAATTTCGACTTTCTTTTGTTTTTGAGTTATCAAATTGCTCAATTTTTTTTTTTTTTTTAAATATGGAACGCTTCACGAATTTGCGTGTCATCCTTGCGCAGGGGCCATGCTAATCTTCTCTGTATCGTTCCAATTTTAGTATATGTGCTGCCGAAGCGAGCACTGCTCAATTTTTATGAAGTGAAAAATACATACTAGAAGTGCCATGTCATCCAACAACTTAGTGGACATATCCTTCAACATTTCCATTATAATTATAAGGACTGCAGATTGCCTCCAGAAAGCAGAACTCTTCCATTTTGCTCTGAGTAGAAATCTACCTCTTCAGCTTACCATAATATCGCTCTTCAGTATGGTTTTATTTTTTTTAATAGTACACATCAAAATCCTACAGAAAAAGAATGAATGCTAGCTCAAGACTATCTTCTACCTCTAAGAGTAGCTATTTAAAAGGCTTACTAAATATAAATCATTAGTTTTGAAGTATATTATCCATACTCAGTTTATAGAAATAAAAAGTTGGGTTTAAAAAAACTGTCAAAAACACTGAACCTTACCCAAAAGTTGAGTTCAGATACTCCAAATCTATAAATTTTATTTCTCTTTAGAATTATCACCTGAAATTCATGTGACAGAAAATGAAATCAATAACATTAACGTTTATATTTTATATGAATGATACATTTCAAACACTACACAGCCACACCCCTCCATCTCAACCGCTACCAGCCATTTTTCCTTCTCAACTGCTGACTTTTCAGATCAGAGACATGACAAATGTCCTTGATATGAGAGCTAGATCCTCTAGGTGCTAAAATGTTGCCTCCTGAATCAAATTAACACCTCACTGAGTTATGCTGGGTATTTTGCAAATGTAGATGTTGTGTGGGTACCACTGCCTTGTAATGCTGAAAATTTTGACACAAAGTTGGACAGAGCAAGCATAAGTTTGGGGGGAGGGGAGAGAAAGTGAAGAGATCCATTACTTTGAGGCAAAAAGCATACAGGAAGCTAATGTATTAAAAACTAAGAACAATGCCAAAATATTCAATCAGTGCACCATACAAGGCAAGTGCTAAATACATACCCGAGTGTTACTCCATGAGAGTAAGTTATGCAAGGAAGTGATACACTTATTTTAATTATTTCACAATTGTTCAAAATAGCTTGGGAAGTCATTTTCTAAACTGCCTTCAAGGATAACTCAACTATAGGTACAGGAAAATCAGTCCTATTACCTGATTGTCACACAATGTTTTGGCCAAAATCTAGATCACCAAGTCCAATTATTTATTTCATTCATAAGATTTTGGTCAATCCCAAGAGTCAAATCCAACTCTGAAAGATGAAGATTTGATATCACGGAAAATATTCAAAAGAATGAACCAAATTCTGTGAAGGCAATTTAAGGACTTCCAAATATATTTTAGGCAATGGTAGTGTCACCGTAATAAATAGCCTACTAAAGTGACTTCAGAGAAAAGAAGCCATTTTACCATAAATTAAGCACTTCCAAATATATTTTAGGCAATGGTATTGTCACTGTAATAAATAGCCTACTAAAGTGACTTCAAAGAAGCCATTTTACGATAAATTAAGGATCTTGCACAGGTTAAATTTTTAAGCAACTCTCAATGCCTTGTGATTAGTTTAAAAATATTTACTTAGGTGTTGCTTTTAAAGGAGAACTGTGCAGTATTTTTCAAGGATAAGGTAGAGAAACACTTTCATTTGGGGAAAAAAAATGTTCATGTGAATAATCAGGAAATAGCCCTGTTTATTCTCCTATACTTGTAGTAGCCATGCAAACCTGCTTTTAACAGGGGGGAAAACACCTTCATGAGCTTAACAAGCACTTACCCATGTCATTAACAAGGATGAAGAATAGTAAGAAGATAAGTACATTGGATTTCCAAACATCAAAATACAACAGAGGATAACTGAAACCTGAAAAATGAAAAAACAAAACCAAACCAAAAACCCACACTGGCTCCACAGTCATTAGATGCATAGACTAATGAATACTTTGGAGGCATAAAGTCATTTCTAACACAAATGTTTTCTGTAGAGAAGATTAATGGCCTTGGCCCATAAAATTTCAAGTCACTGCTACTTTTAAGCATTAAAATTCAAGATCATAAATTCATATAGCATAATTAAATTTTTTCTCTGTTACTTGGACAAAGTTTTAAAAAATCTATTATTTTATTGTTTCAGTAACAAAATAATAAAGACTTAAGTTATAACTACATTTCCCTAATCATGTTTTTGCTATTTACTTCATGAGTCTCATCACTGAGGAAGCTTTATTACTTTTTCTGGTTCCAAGGAAGATACATTTGGGAACTAAGATTAAAAACAAAATGCAACAATATAAAATTTCCACTGCAGAGTGTCATAATTACACAAAGTACTAGAAATCTCAGGGCTAAGGGAGAAAAGACAGTTTCAAAATTAAAGACAAAAATAAATAAAACATAAAAAAAGTTTTAGAGAGTCCAACACATCTACAATCTAGTTGAAAGTATAATGTGCTGTAATGTGCTATCTAATGAACACTCGCAATTTTCTTTCTGGATCAACATTATATGTATTAAATACTACCGTGAACAGACTTAAGTATGTTTTATAAACTCGAGTAACTTATTTTAATATTTGATTTATAAACATTAAAAATGTTACCATGTTCATATAAATGATCTTCTGAAACTTGCTTGGCTCAATGTACCCCACAACATACATGGGAAATAATGAGGCAATCTGAAACAAATACACAAAATCACAGAAGTAAAAACATCTAGCAAACAAATACTGTCCACAGGTAAAGTAATGTAAATATAAGAGGAGAGTCATATTTCTGATCATGGTAGCAAATTACTTTGCACCAATCTTCAAGCTGAAAAGTGGAATAGCTAGGGAAATATATACACACATATATATATTTCTCTTTCTATATCTCTACATTTCCTTAATCTTTGAGGGAGAGAAAGAAAAAAAGAGAGAGAGAGACAAAAAATGTATACACACTTCAGTGTGCGCGCGCGCGCACACACACACACACACACACACACACACACAGAGTCTGCAGTACTAATAAATGTCTGGAAGCTAATAGCCACCATTTTGAGCACTTCTTATAATTATAGAGGCCAAAGGTAACTTGTATTAATCTCATGCTGTCTCAATAAATTTAGTATTAAAATATTTATACATTTTTCTTTTCCTGGTATATACATTTTTTGATAGACTCTACATTATATTATGAATAAAAAATACATATATATATATATATATATGAAAGCTACAGATTACTAACAAGGGAAGCGATAAATTAGGGAGGTAAAACCAGGGAAAAGATGGGAATCTATCCTGACAGGTTGCATTTTGGATAACTTTTCTCCCAGGCATATCTGCAGGCTCCAATACAGGCAGCTGTCTGTAGGTTGACAGACACTGAGAGAGCTGCAGGCTCGGCAGGCATTTCAACAGACTGGATGGCCAGGGCATGCCAAGAATGGGGGTACCTGGTAAGTACTCAGGCTTTGGTTTGAGGAATCAAAGGACTACACTCTACAAGTGAACCAGAAGACAGATTACCTCTCAGAAAGGCTGAACCCCATCTTTGAGTCATCTTAATCTCAAAGCACAAACATGATTCAAGTGCCTTTACTTGCCTGCTGGAAGCCTGTATCTGCCTGCTGGAAGCAAATTTAATCTTCTCTGGAGAAATCTAATATCGATTTAGCTTCAAATTAACTCTACACCACTTCAAAAATAATTAAGCAAACTACTGAGGTATTTTGAGAGGAGGAGATAAAACATTGGGAAAAGGAGATAAGATTGAGAGGAGACAAGACATTATCACTGAGACTGCAGAAACAGATCTACAGAGGGCTTAGATCCAGGGTCAGCAAACTTGTTCTGTAGAAAGACAGAGAATAAATGTTATGCTTTGTGGTCCACATACAGCTCCTGTTATATATTGTTTGTTTTTCTTTCTTTTTTTTTTTTTTAACAATTTTTTAGAAATACAAAGCCCATTATTTGCTTGCGAACTAGTCAAAAAACATGCCTGGCACTGTCAGATATGAAAGTAAACTGTTTGACATGTTCAAGGAATAATACATAGGACTGAAAATTCCAGGAAAGCCCTAGAAAGAAGAAAGAAATTGAAACATAACAAGTAAATATTACAATAATATTAAGAAATAAGCATGAGTTTAGCAATTTTTTTTTTTGTGTGTGTGGTGCCGGGGATTGAACTCAGGGCCTTGTGCTTGCAAGGCAAGCACTCTAATCACTGAGCTAAATCCCCAGCTTAGCATGAGTATAAAAGCAGAATAAACACAAAGGAAGTGCTGAACTAGAAGACAGGTCAGAAGAAAATATCTGAAAGGAAGTACAAAACAATAAAAAGATGAAAATATCTGAAAGAAAACAAGAGATATAGAGTACACAGTATGGAGATCAATTATGTTGCACTTTACATTCGAGGAAGAGGAGGCAATTAGGTAGAAGCTATATTTAAGGGGATATAGCTGAAAACTTCAGAGAATTGACAGGCAAAATCATACATTGATTTGTGAAATACTCCAAACCCTCTAGGAGTAATAAAGCAGGAAGAAAACAAAACCTGACCACATAGATGTTATCACGGTAAAATCTACACAAAACCAAAGGCAAAGAGAAAATGTTTAAAAACAACTGGAGACTAAGAGACTCTGAGATTTAGTGTAAAGCTACAGTAATCAAGAGAGCATGGAATTGAAAAAAAAAAACAGTCAAAGCTGTCAGTGGTACAAAACAGAGAGCTGGGAAATAAACCCACGCAAATGCAGGCAGCAAAGGCAACTTGATGGAGGATGGTCTCCCAATAAGTGGTGCTGGGACCTCTGCACATTCATATTCGAGAAAAAAAAAAAAATGCTAGACACAGAACTAACACCTTAGACCTAAAGTAAAACTTCATAAAGATAACACAGAAGATCTACGTGACCTAGGGTTCGATGACGACTTTGTAAATACAACACTAAAGACGGAGACTGGAAGAGAAATCTTTAGAGAACACGTATCTGATAGAGTGTAACCAAAATATACAAAGAACTCTTAAAACTCAATAATAGGACAACTCAATTAAAAATGGAAAAAAGACTCTAGATAAACCCCTCACCAGGGAAGATGACAAATAAGCACAAACAGAGGTATTCAACACTGTATGTCATTGGGGAATTGCAAATTAAAACAACAAAGAGATACCACTGCTGATCACAGAATGCATAAATAAAAAAACTAATGAAACTGGCAATTCCACAAAATCTAGCAGTCACACTCCTGGGTATTTACCCAACTGAGATGAAAGCCTATGTCCACCCAAAAACCTGTACACAACTATTTATGGTATCTTAATTCATAGTCGCCAACGACTGGAATTGATCATAATGTCTTTCAATAGGTGGACAGACAATGTGGTACAATCATACAGTTAAATATCACTCAGGAATATAAAGAAATGAGCTACTGTGTCATGAAAAGACATGGAGGAATCTCACATGCATATTGCTAAGTGAAATAAGCCAGTGTGAAAATACCACAGACCATACGATTCCAACTATACGTACGACTTGTCATAAAAGGCAAAGCTGTAGAGACAGTAAAAGGTCAGTGGTTGTCAGGGATAATGGGACGGGTCAGACGGGTGAAGCCCAGGGATTTCTTTAGGGGGTTGACATTATTCTGTATGGTATTATACTGTGTTTGTCAAAACTGTACAATAGGGAGAGTGAACCTTAATAATAAGGCATCAATATTCTAGGTTTGCATCACTGTCTTTCACAGTTTTTTCTCTGTAAAATGTCACCAATTTTTGGTTCCTTAACCCACACTTCTCTTATGGTCAGCATATATTAATTAATTTTAATCTTAATTTATGAAAAATCCAATCAAGAATACAATCTTAGAATATTCCAAAAAAACCACTTTGAATTATCTCATAAGCATGGAAAGGCAAACGTACAAATTCAGTACATAAGAAAAATAAAAGTCTCATACATACATTTGAATAGGTGGAAAATTGCTACAGTAATTTTGAACTTACCCAGAGAACTTCCTTAAAAGGGGTGATCAAAATATATGGTGTGTGTTTACATTTTTAAAAAATCTATTACAGTAGAAGACATATTGCCATTAACTACCCCCTCATAATCCTTCCCCTCACACATTTCCCATATTGTTCTTTAGAAGCAGTTCTGGCATGATTAAAAATTTGGTAAGTGCTGCTGCTGAGCGCCATCCAAGGAAAGTCAGGCTTGTAAAACATTCCTTTTTATTATTATTATTTCTACTTTTTGTGGTGCTGGGGATTGAACCCAGAGGCTCACCCACCTTAGTCACTGGATCTGGCACTGTACAGTTTCAAATGACCGTGAAAAGTAAATATTTTGAACCAATTCAGGATATGGAGGCAGCCATGATAGCACAACTGAAGAGATTCATGAAAGAAGACTTCCAAAACTGCTTCAGAAAGGGGCAAAAATGATGGGACAAGTACGTTCAAAGTCAGGGGGAAAATTCCGAGGGGTAACTATTGGCAATAATAAGTTTTTTCAACTTAAACATTCACCATATTTTTTTATCAAACCGCATCGTTTCATCAGCATATTAGATTAATAAATTTGCTTGCAACGAGGTAATGCTCATTAAAATATATTCTCCTATGTTGGCTTGTCCAAATAATGACAACCACAGAATCACTTCTGTGTTGCAACCTGAAAGGGGCCATCTAAAAGGCAGTAATACAGCAGAAACACCTTAAACATTCTTTAAATGTGGAGTGCTAATTAGATTGAGGTCATAATCGCATTCTTTGTGATAACTGACAGCATGAGGCCTCTTGGCACAATTTTTCACTTCCAATATTGAATATTATTATCATTATTAGTGTTAGGATTTGGTAGCCTTAGTGGAAAATCTCAGTATCATGAAATTTCATCAAAATTGTCATTTTGCTCTCTGCTTCCTGACTTTTATGAAATTTATTACCATTAGTTACTTAGTTGTTTTGAAAACCAGATATGGATTCAATTCCACGTTATCATGTAAGCAATATCACGATTACAGCTCTGAGACATGGTTCCAGGAAAAGTTCTGTCTTCTGACAAAATGGCCAACATTTAGCTGGACTAGAACAGAAATCCTGACCATGAAGAGCAGGATTGACTTTAGCAGTCGGTGTGGCTGGGGCCCCAGCAAAGAAAATATACAGGGAAATAGATACACAGATGTTATCTCGCTCTCCCACAAGAAAATTTGTGAATAAAAATAATACAAAAAAATCCTTTATGTGTCGATCATTTTAATATTCGTCAGTAATCAATATGCTAAAGAATTCAGAATTATATTTTAACATCACATTTATGTAATCTTTATAATTATTCCGTATTTTGAAAATCTTTTAAAGCATAAATGTAATCACATTTTAAAACTTCTAGAAATACCAAGAACATATTGCATCCGATTTGAATTAGTTTAAAATCATCTTACCTGTGTAAAAAGTATAAACTGAGAAAATTGCCAGGGAAGCATAAAAGCAACATTGGCAAGACAGAGGGCGATGTAATGTCTTCTGTGATTGTTGGAGGTCCTTAGCAGAGAGAAGTGGGATCAGTAAGTTTTGCCATGAAGACGGCCACTCGCTAAAAAAAAAAGACTATTTGCAAAATGACAAAACCTAAATGATCTTCTTACCTTTGATATAATACAACAAAACATAGTTTACTTTAAAAATCAGTTTACTAAAAAAACCTAAAATTAGAACTTTAGAAAATATAATGCATAATTTATCATTAAACAAAATAAATATAAAAATCCATTTTCCTGTAAATATGCATAGCATTCAAAGTTAAATACTCCAGCAGGAAGGCAGAAAATATGACAGGACAGTAGCTCTGCCTGCCTCCTTATCCCCTGTACATGGCAACAGTTTCTATATATTATCACTTTTATGTTTGAGAAAACAGTGGAGAAAAGTATAAGTGTGGGTGAAGAAATAAGTAACAACTACGGGAAATACTAAGGAAAAAAATTTTAAGACAACAAATTAAAAGTTAATTCTGGACTATGACTGAATTATTTTAGTTGAAATTTAAATTGTCTATTCTGCAATAATAAAACATTGGTAACCAACACCTCTTATCATAGAGGAGCTTAGGATATTTTAGAAGATGAAAAAAGAGATGGAAGTGTTTTTTATAAATAATAAAACAGCAACTGTTGTTTTTTATAAAGGTTGTATTGGGTTTTTCACAGATAACTTTTTATTATAGATAACTTTTCAAAAGCAAAAATTTAATGTTCACATTTTTAATAATGTCATAAAACACTCATTAAGCATTTAGTAATCTTACTTTGATCAAACAAAAATTACTTTTGTCTCAGGTAAAGACTATAGCATGTGCCCTCAAAGATACAAGCTAAATGTTCTTCGTAGCACCCTGTATTCTGTCCAGACTGCAATCACCTCAATCAGTCAATCGACCAATCAATCAATCAACTAACCAATCAAAAAATACCACCGTCCTAGTAATCTAACTGAGAATTAAGGGTGAGGAGTGGGAATGAGCAACTTTCTTGACCATACTCTTTCAGAGGAGGCGATGTACGGAACAAATAGAAATCTGGACAGCGAGCAGATGCCCAAATCTAAACGCAGACCTCAAATAAACTTGCCAGGCAGGTAACACATTAGGGGTTAGTCTGCTCCTTTGTGCACCCCACCCGGCGAGATGCAGAATTGACCTCTATTCAATCAGCTGCCATGGAGCACCTCAAATGTTCACAAGGGAGGGTGCTAAGTGCTCAGTGGTTAGAGATAAATAGGACATGGTCTCTGTTTCCAGGGCAGTACTTTTAAATATACACAAATGTAGACATATGTAGATGCAGACATTTGTGTACTTATGCATGATTCACAAGTTTACATTTGAAGGAAAGAAGAACGGAAGGAAGGAAGATAGACATGTACACAAATGATTTTCACAGACGGTGGACTCTGCCAAGGATAAGTAAATGAAGTGCAGTGGGGTCCCTGGGATTTTGGAGAAGACACTGATCATTACTTCATTCAGTGTGAGATCTCACCAACATTCTATGAAACTTATTTCTACCAAAAGTTATTTATAGTATTTTATTTTGTTTCTCAGACTTCTTAAATTTCTGAAATGCTTATAAACTTAATCCCAACAAAAAATGTGTCCAAGAAAAACAGTTGAGACAAAACTGACTGAATTGGTAGAAGCATCATTAAAAATGAATTCTCTCTCTCTCACACACACACACACACACACACACACACACACACACTCTCTCTCTCTCTCTCTCTCTCTCTCTCTCTAACCCAGTCTTTTCCAAATCCTTTTGCACACAGAACACTTTTTTTCACAGAACATATATGAATGCTCCACCAAGACCACAGTTTGGAAAACAATAAATCAAAGCACATAAATTTTGAACAAAAAATAATTATTTTTCAAAAACTGTCAAATCCTTGCAAATCATATATGAACACATATATTTTGATTTATTACAATATAGTCATCTAAAATCTGTAGCCTGAACTCTTAAATGGAAATCAGATTTGCATAGCAATTTTTAGATTATCTTAACTTCATGCTCAGTTTATTTTCAAAATAACTGAAAATCATAACCTAAATATGGCAATTATAACAGGCTGAAACACATTTTAAGAAACTGAACTTATAATTTATTAGCTGTGTTCTTTAAATCCAAAATTACCTGAGAATCATGGTCAAAATATACATCTGCAGCACCAGGAACGGATACGCAAAGCTTTCTCGGAGAGGCGGTGTCCACATCACACGGGTGGCCTGAGATGAATGAAAGTCTCGTTTGGGTCAGGTCCATGACAGCAACCATCATGGGCCCAATACAAAGCTTGGCTTCCCTTGGGAACTTTAACCCCAGACCCACTGGTTCCTACTTCTGAAAGCCAGGCAAAGCTTCTCCATTCTGGAACTCCCCACGTGGGACCACTGGGTAGAGCAACCAACTACTAAGCCCAGAACAAGTGCCAGGTCTGTGGGACCAAGCACAAGCAAGCTCCAGAGACAACCAAGAAGACAGGGATGGGACTATGAGGATTCCTGGGCCAGATCCACAGGCCAGCCCTACAGGTGTGACCCAGACATCCTGGGCCTTGAGCTCAAGAGCGGTCCACAAAAACACCCAAACAGGTGTCACCCGTACATTCACAAACACCAGGAGTTTACATGTAACAAGTCCAGGTGGCATAAGCAGTCAAGATCATCATTCAGTGTGTGCGTCTTTAAAAGAGTTAACTGTAATATTAAAGACAACTGAAAGTAATAGGAAGAGCTAATACAAGGTAAGTTATATGATGCACAGAATGTAAGTATTAAATATTCATGCATACTTTAAGACAATTTCTAAGACATATGGGTCAGAGTATGATAAAAATTTTATATCAAAAATTCTTGAAAGGATTTAAGATCTTATTATAGAACTCTGCAAGAGTCTTTTAAAAAGTTACTGTTCTAAGAAATTCAAATTGTAAACCTTGAAAGATGAATTACGAATGTATAAAGAAGTTATACTACTGGCAGTGTAACATACTGGAATACAAGCCTTTTTCTTTACATCAACAGATGATTGACTGACAAGGTATTTGTCTGCTTTAGGTTGAAATAATCTACTGAAAGCATTTTATGTATAGTTTTCATTATTCCTTTATCTAACTGATTTAAGAATCAACCTACTAGCAATGCATAAAGCCTTCTACCCTACACAACCCGTGGCACTGCAGTACACATTCTGCTTCTGAAAGGTAGCAGTCGGACTCTCTCTGTCATATCCTCGGTACCTAACAGTTGGGCACATGGTTTGTACATAGGCAACATTTTGTCCACTGAATCCATCATATTTTATATAAGTTTCTATGAGCTCTTCTTGGTGGACTATGTTCCTTTGGGATGAATTAGTAAGTTAATTTCTACTTTGAATTCAGCATTTTGTGTCATGATGAGATAGAAGCAAGGTGGTGGGTAGCAAAGCCTCAGCTTTGTACGTAGGGTCAGGCCCCAGGGTCAGGCCCCAGGGTCACTTCCAACCCTGGACAAGTGCAGTCTCACCTAAGCAAAATGACTGCATTCCAGAGATCTGCTATACAAGGTTTTGTTAATAATACTCTGTTACAATGTTTAAAAATCTGTTAAGAGGGCAGATATTATGTTAAGTCCTCTTATTACACTACAAAAAGTGAAATACATAGATAAAGAAAAGTAGCCACACATGGTGGTACAATCCTATAATCTCAGCACTCTGGGAGGCTGAGGTAGGAGGATCACAAGACTAAACTCTGCCTAGGGATGTATAGCACGATGCACAGGTCCTGGGTTCAATCCCCAGTATTGGGGAAGGGGTCCTGAGCTTTGTCAGGTAGAGAATGTGCAGTCTTAGGTGAGTAACTTACGCTCTGTAACATTTGGGTGTCAGAATGTGTATGGTGAGGGGGGCAACCACCTCCAACAGAGTTTGCTAGGAGTGAGTGTAATAATGCGAAGCGTCTGACTCAAGAAGTACCGTATTTCCTTTGTTCTGCAGAACATACACATGTGTAAGTACTCGCTAAAGACCAGGCAAGATATTTCATACATTTTAACTTCTAATGATTTGAAAATTTACATAAACACAATTAAAATACCAACTTACACGTAAGGTTCTTTCAAATACTGCCAAGTCACAAATAATATGCAACTATATATCGTTCTAATGATTATAATTCCTTGTTCTTATATAGCCTAGTTCTTAAAAATTATCTTCCAGAAAACAAACCTCTCCATGGTTGAAAAAGTAGCACAGTACTGTAATTAGACCTCCTAATTGAGTCTCACTGTAAAAAAACAAAGTATGAAATCATAATTCATGTAAGAGAAGGTGAGATTTTCAAAAAATTATCTCAGAATTTAAAATCATTTTCCATACTTAAAATGTAAATTAAAATTTCAAAAGTGCCCATGTAGTCCTTGTTTTAATCTTGAAAGTATGAGCATACAAACTGTACTTATACTGTAATCTAAATTTTATAATTTATTATATTTAAAATATCTTCTAAATAAAATATATGATTTGTGAACATAAGATAATTATTAGTAAGTCAGGCGTGGTGGTGCACTCCTGCAATCCCAGCACTCTGGAAGGCCGTGGCTGGAGGACTGTGAGTTTGAACCTAGTCTGCATTTGACCCCCAGTACAAAACACGTTTTTTAAAACCAACAGACTGGCACTTCAGTCTCTATCACATTCTCTGAGTAATCTAAATGGAGGCAATTTTGTCTTTTGAAATTGAGTTTAAATTACTGAGAGACAGAGTCTACCAGTTTTGTTTAACAGTAGCAGAAGGAAGTGACCGTACGTATTCTTTTGTTGAGTCTGAAGTAAGCAGTAACATACGAGGGCAGCCAATCCCCACCCCAGAGTGAGAAGCATCTCCTACACTGCCTTGTTGCGACTGTACGCCACCACAACCCATCTCCAGCTCCACATTTGGAGGACAGTGAGTACAGGCGGGGTGAATGAAGAAAGGAAGGAAGGAGTGCAAAAAAAAAAAGCAGAGGAAAGTGACCACGAACAGACTTTCACTACAGCAGGTTCAAGGGATGCACACCAGAAAGGAAGGACGGCGTGAGAGGCAAGGACAGTCTGTGCACACGGGAACTGTGAACACGTGGATGAACTGCAACATCTGCCAACCCCCCAAATAAGAATAATAATAATACTGGTTGCTGCGAAGGGCTAACAGGAGTACTGACTACGGTACTAGCATGTAAGACATGAGAGGATGTTTCAAGAGAGCATTCTAAAGTTCCGTGTATTGATCAGAAGAAGGGAAAAGATAGAGATTCATTTTAGATTTAATCAAGTTCAATGTGCATGTTAACATTTTATTGTTAGTCACCCAAAGAACAGAAACGCAGTGTCTACACTGCAGGGTAATGCCCCAGATTTTTATTTCTTTTGTTTCTCACATGCTTTAGTTTCCAATCTCGTCATGGTTTTGGTGACTTTTTATAGCTCATAATGGTTACACATGTCCTCTTAAGACTGGAGACTAGGGCTGGGGATTTAGCTCAGCGGTTAAAGTGCTTGCCTTGCAACCACAAGGACCCGAGTTCGATCCCCAGCACCAAAAAAAAAAAAAAAAAAAAAGACTGGAGACTATGGAGACTAGTGATGTAGGTGATGTTCCAGAACTGTGTAAGCATTTTAGAGAGCGCATGTACTCTTGGGTAGCTAATGAAAAATATGGATTGAAAAGTTTTACTCACAGCTGTGTAATGTTTTCCACATTAAAAAATAAATTAGTACAAACTATTTTCAAAAATAGAACATTTAAGTCTGACAAAACTTATCCTAAAGCTATCCTTCCAAAGTCTTCCCATATGATACACAGAAAGGTATATAAATGTCTTTAGAGAACAATTACGAATTGAACATCCATGTAGCCACCATAGAAGTAACTGAAATAGAGAAATGACTACATCTTAAGTCCCCACTGGACACTCCTGAGACAGCTGCTATCCTAATTCTGAGATTCTCCATAGTGCTGAATAGGTCCAGCACTATTTATGAAAAGCCTCCTTATCCACAAAGATAGGCTGCAATATCTGCCCTATCATATGCCGAGTGTCTTTTAATGTACATTTCTGTGTCTGGCCTCTACTCCAATCTTGTAATCTGTCTGGCAGGCTGTGTCATTTACATTAGTGTAATGATACAGCAATAATTGATAAGGTAAGTATTATCTTTTTAAAAAATGTTCTAACTATATTTGGCCTTTTGCAGTTCTGAATGACTGTTAAAATCAGCTCATAGGGGTCAACAAAATTATGACAGAATGTTGATAGAGGATCGAATCTGTAAATCATTCTGGGATAACTGTCATCTTCCAATCCATTAACATGGTATATCTCTCCAGTTATTTTGATTTTCTTAAGTGCATCTCCATAACCTTTAACAGTTTCCCACAAAAGTCATATCTATCTTTTGTTAGATTTATTATTATGAAATTCATGATTTTAATGCTATTCTAAATGGCATCTTTTTAAAATTTCATTTTTTGTTTGATGCTGGAGTATAGAATTTTTAATTTCATGTATTAATTTTTTGTGTTTGGGTAACATCATAAATTTTCTAATTGTCTCAAATACTTTATTTATAATCATTTTTATTTTCTGCATATATAATGTGAACTGCTTCTCAAAATTTTTTTACTTCTTTTGTCAAGTTTTTCCAAGTCTTACACTTTTTTTAACCTACTGTGCTCCATAGGATCCGTGTTAAAATATTAAATATGTCACTAACTTTCACTGATTCTATGCATGCCCTTTTATGCCCCAAACTCCCTCAAACAAGGAGTGTATATTGGTAGGTCTGACTCCCTTTTGTCTCCAGCTGCCCGAGTTCCTGGAGAACAATCAAAGACAGTTCACACATCCTGCAGCCACCCTGTCTACTCCGCTAGGACACAGCACACTGCTCCACCTGCTAGGTTGCAGTGTGCCCAGAACAGAACACTAGCTGTTGCTGTGGCCACATACTCAGCTATTCTCTCTCCCCTAGTCTCATGCCTGGCTTCACCTCACACCACCTAAGCCCATCCCACCAACCCCCAAGCCTGTCCATAAGAGAATTCAGCTCAAGAAACTTGACTCAGTCTCTCTTTTGGAGTTACTCCAGGAGGTCTCGCCCAGAACCCCAAATTCAGGCCAGCTGTGTTCTTCACTGGGTTGTCATCGTTTGTGCAACATAGATAATCTCTATCTTGACATAAACCCCATGAAAATTCAGTAAATATTTGTTGGACAGTTAAATCTAAATTTCTAACTCTAAAGTTAGAATTTTATGCGTAACACTGTAAAGAAAGCTGATGAGTTAGTAATACAATTTACTGAAATAAACAGAAAATCTGATATAAGTGGCTTAAGCAGTATGGATGTTTATTATATCATTCAGTAACAACAACAACAACAAAGATAAGTGTCTACTGGTACTGGTTTAGTAGCACAAGTGTGTTAGGCCGGATATGCCTGCTATTTTTATGAACTTTCCCTCATGGCCACAAGTTGATTACTCTGTGTGCCAAGTAAAGGCAGGAAGGAACAGAGATGAGATAGCTGAATATGTCCTTCTGCGAGAAAGGCAACTGCCTGCTGAGGTCCCTTATTTGTCACTGGCAAGAACTAGCTTGTATGGCTTTTCCAAAGAGCAGTGAAGACTGGGAGCAAAACACACGATTGTCACAATTAACTTCAACTTATCCTCTGAGACTGAGCACACTGCTCCTCCAAAGTTGTACTGTTATTAAGAAAGACAGGCTAACAAATGCAAGTGTCTCTTGTAAATGAAGTACGGTTCTTTTTAAAGTTTTCTTAATCCCATATTTATGGAGAATAAAATGAGAATAAGTTAATTAATGCTAACCAGAGATCTCTCTCATGTTATAATAACTTTACATAGGAAGAGAGGTATTTTCATTGAAATCTGGCAGAGAAATCTTAGTTAAAAATATTGTCATAAAGATAAAAGGGGGAGAAATTGAAAAGGATATCAAAAAATGGAAGGACATCCCATGTTCCTGGGTAGGAAGAACCAACATCGTGAAAATGGCTATACTTCCTAAACTACTATACAGATTTAATGCAATTCCAATCAAGATACCACTAACATACTTCAAAGAATTAGAGAAGACAATCTTGAATTTCATCTGGAACCACAAGAGACCAAGAATAGCAAAAATGATCCTAAGCAACAGGGGAAAAGCTGGGGGCATCACAGTCCCAGACATAAAACTATACTATAGAGCTACAGTATTAAAAACAGCATGGTACTGGCAAAAAGACAGACCTGAGGATCAATGGAATAGATTGGAGGATGCAGAAACAACCCCAGGCAC
>PVJO010028341.1:0-18285 GCA_004026905.1 Hystrix cristata
AGGGGGCGCTGTGGGACCCGGCCCTCCTTCCCCTCCCGCCGTCTGATCACGTGGCTGATCCCGCCTCACACGCCCGCCAAGCTGTCCTGCTTCCCCGCAGATGGGACCAATCAGTTACTGACTGCGACCTCCAAAACTGAGCCACAGTAAAGCTTTTCCCTTTTTATGTGGAATACCTCAGATGATTGCACAGTTGCAAAAAGCCAACCAACGCGGGCGACTTAAATTACCAGATTTAAGGCCTTGATTTTATTTCCTATATAAAGATGAAGAAACTCCAGAAACCCAGAAGTTTTGAAATTCCTTTTATTGGTTTTGCATAGGCAGGGTGTGTAAGAGGTTTGACATCCTTAGTTAATCTTAGGGAATTAAATCTACCTGAGTAAAACCAATTGGAAAGGATTTTTTATCACAGGCTTTGGGCCTTTGTTCCGCAGTAACTGCAGCCATTCAAAGTAAATTGCCCATTAAAGTACCACTCCAGCTTTTGACAAATTGCATCAAAGTGTTTTCTTCCTCTGGGGAAACACAAACCTGAGAACGCTGGTTTTATTTTTTCTGCCTGACATATAGGTTGCCTGAGCCAGTGGGCTAAAATGCTTTTAGGTGCTCTGTAAGATGACCCAAAGAGGTTATATATGGCCCAGTAGAGCCCAAGTGAGGAGACTGAGTTCTAGCAGCTTATCTTGTGTGATGACAAATAATTGGTCATGCTCTCATATCATTTATCATTTTGAAAACAGTTCTCACTTTAAACCATGTTATTTAAGAACAGTGTAATGGAACCGATAAATGCTATAAATTCTATTTTTGGTTAAAAGTCATTGAACCGTATTGAAATAATTCAGTGCCTGGCAACGTACAAATTCAAAGCATTTCTGTTAGCAGTTTCCCTCTTACTGACTTAGTTGATAAAAGTTGACGTTTCTGAGGACACGTTAGTAAAAATAAGTCACCTTTAATGAAAATATTCTTTCTAAAATTAAATCAGCTGTAATTAAAGATTCAAAATTATACAATTACAGTTTAGATGTTAACGGAATGAAACATTTTATTGCTTGTTAAACTTAGATTATTTTAGCTATGTGAAAATGGCATCTGAATGATAAGTGGTAATAGTAAAAATAATTATAGTTTTTTTCTTCACAATATATAATAAAAAAGCAAGCATTGTGTTTCTAAAAGGAAATGATTAGCTTTAATGATTGATATGCTTGGGTCATACAGTTTTTTAGTACTTAAAACCTTCAGGCTGGCAACTAAAAGTTCTGACTTACAAATATGAGAAGATGAGAATGATACTAAAATAATTAAAAAGTTACTTAAACGCTTTGATTTTAAGAAAAATTTTATGATCTACAACATTTTGCACAAAGTATAAAACTCATTATCTCATACTGGGTCTATAGTCTGGAAAGTTCTGAGTAGTTTCAGTTTCCCCGACGGACCTTCATAAGTTCAAAGGTCACATTTGCAGATAACAAGCCAGTTATCTTGTAAGCTGTCCCTGAATTTTGACTTACCTGATGTTCCTATTAATTAGATTCTAGTTATGCACATTTGGCAGGAATATTGCAGAAGTGAGGCTGTGTTCCTCTCAGGAGTCATGTGATCTTTGATTTGTTTCACTATTCATAATGTTAAATTTGAGTATGTATTTAAGGTTGTGTCTGTACATCATGGTACAACTATGCATTTTACTTTTGTAATGACTAAGAATTTTGTGGAGAGAGAACTTTGAGACTGTGTAGAGATCTCATTCTTTACGAATTTTTTATTAGTACATAGCTTGATTAGGAAATGTATGAGTTTAAAAAGTTTTTTTTACTAGTAAGTGTATGCATTTGTTACTAAATGGCTGCCTTCATCATGAAGAGTTGGTGCATGCATGTAACACGTTTTAATTGTTTTTTCAATCCCCAGCCCCTCTCACTCCTCCCTTTTGCTATCCCTTCATCCCCTCCCCCTTCTCAAAAGATCTCTCTATTTCCTATTATCTATCTTTTATTTTGCTCTTTATCTATATTTTAGGAATTTCATGTCAAGGAAACCATGTGATATTTAAACTTGTGGATAAGACTTATTTCACTTAACATTATGGTCTCAAGGTGCATCTGTTTTCCTACAAATGACTCAAACTTATTCTTCTTTATAGCAGAGTCGTACTCCACTATGTATAAATCCCACATTTTCTTTTTGCTTTATTGGCGTGTGTGGAGTCTAGAAGCAGTCATGTCCTCTTTCATGTCCTTCAATAGGCTCATACCCCTCTTTTGACATTTTGAACCTTAGGGCATTCACCATGAGAGGAAGTATGGAAGAATTAATTCAGTACGAGTTCATTTTTTCCTGAAGGGTTATAGTAGAGCAGACCTTTAACACATTTCTGTCCCCTGACCCCTTCCTTCTTCGGTGAACAACCATTCTAGTAATCAGGATTAGTTCAGAATATCCCAATTTCATGTACTTGGCAGAATTACCTTGTGTACTTAAGTAAAATAAAACAAAAACAGTAGAGACATCACAAAGCAGATCCTTCAGCCCCACCTACCTGCCCTAAGGAAGATCTGAGAAAGAATTGGTCAGTGTAAGGTTGATGGAGCTCCGAAGAACCTCATCTTAAAGCCCACTGCCCCGCGGTCTTGTGACAGCCCCACAGTGACGTCTTTGTAAGAAGCTCCCTAATTTTATTGAATGTAATGAACTTCTGTTAGCTCAGCTAACCGTTCCTTACTTTGCTCCTTCCATAGCTGCTAATATGGGAAATAGTGAACTCAGCAAGTTGCTGGCTGTGGGTGGCTAAAAGTGGCTTTTGGATAATTTTTCCGCCTACTTAGCAAATCTCCCTTGTGACATTTGGCTGCTATTTGGGGTTTCCTACCAAGAGGAAGAAGCACAAGCGAAGTTCAGTCATTTTGAGCATACACAGTTTCTGTATATATATTTCTAACCGTTATTTTCTTTCTTTTTTGAGGTTTTTGACTGATCCTTGGCATGTGGCCGCTTGTGTATTGCTCTGCAGAAAAAAAAAAAAAAAAACCTTAAAAAGAACTTTCCAAAGTTATGCATAGCTTTTGTTTTGTTGCAATTCCAGTCTTTTCCCCACTTGAGAGTTAGTCTTTAGAGAAATTGTATAACAAAGGAGTGGATACAAACGTTTACAGAACACTGTCTCCCAAGATCACTGCCTTAAATTTGTGAAAGCTCATTTAATTTTCTGCTGAAAAATTTAATCAACATTTTTAATCATATCTTTCTGTTTACTGATGTTAAGTAAAAATTTAAAAGGTAGCAATCAATAAACAGAGATAAAAGCTTCGCAAGAATAAATGAAAGGAAGTAATAAAAAGAGTCACTAAGCCCAAGTGCCTCCTATCAATAGTAGCTGATAAAATATTAAAAGGTTTGCCTTGTGTAAGGTCTCTGGGGAGCCATCTTGCTGATGCACTAGGACATGATTGACATCTCTGAGACCTTGCTGGAAGCCACAAAAGTATGTCTATAATATTATGCACAATTGCTTAAGTCTTTCTTTCTAAATAGCACTGGAAATAACACACCACTGAGTGACTAACTTTTAAGAGATTGAAATTGCTCAGAATTAGACATTATGTGGTATCAGGAATGTGAAAAAGAAAAGCAACAGGATGTTGTACCTGAAGACATATGTCATCGTTTCAGGGTGGGGGTGTGAAGAAATCACTGGCACAAAGCCATATATAAGAAATGATTTCTCTGCCACAATAAATGATCGATACTATTTCCTGACACATTTCACGTGCCTGATACTGAGCAAAGTGGTTTATTCGCCATTATCTCTGTTAGCCTCACACAAATCCTGTGGCGCAGGTTAACTATATTTCTGCTTTTCGAGGGAAGGAACTGAAACTCCGAACAGTCCAGGAACTTACCCCTCCGATCACAGTGAATAAGTGGCTTAACTTGAGCTTGTACCCAGATCAACCTGACTGTAAACAACACGCTGAACTGAAGCTCATTCAATGTCTGGTGACATGGTGGACGCAACAAGAGTGATTGTCATGCTCTGTAAGCAGAAAACGTTGCGTGCTGGGAGCGCTTACTAGAGGGAGAAATATGAAAACACGAGAAGTGTGTATTTTCTTGCCTAGTTCAGGAATTTAGGGTGAAAGTGGAGAGAATTCTGAAGACACAGAGGTTTGCGTGTAAGCGGCATGAGGGCAGCCGCCAAGCTGCACAGAGTGTGGCGGTGGAACGTTGTCCCTGTTATTCTTGCATCCTCGTGCGCTTTGTCATCGTGGTGGGCGCTAAAGTGTAGTGCACTGCCCCAAGACTGCTAGGGTCGGAGCACTGCTGGGTGAGCAGCTGGTCGCTGTATTAATTAGGGTTCTCTAGGGGAACAGAACCAATAGAAATACATGGATTATTACACAAGGCGATTTATCAGAGCGATAGATCAGCGGCAGGAGAGTCCGCAGTGGCCATCTGCGTGCCAGAGCTGGAGCATTCTGCCCTCTGCCCGAGAAGGCAGAAGCCATAGAGTAAGAGTGACCAAGGAGGCATCACCAGGCCGCGGTCCCAGGCTGGAAGCTCACTGCATCTTCAAACACTGATTCTGCTTTGGTTAGATCAAAACAGCTATGAAAGAAATTTTACGCCAATTAGGAAATTAAGATATGGACTAAATTATAAGACATGAATAAGTTAATTTAGTGTGGTCTTTTAATATCCTTATTTACAGAAGATATGTTAAATTATTTAGAGATATTTTGGTATCTAAAACTTACAAATGTATCAAAAGTAGTAGCTAGGAAAGGAAAAGTGTTCGAGTTAAAATTTTAATTTATACATGACAGCTATTTAGGCAAGCATTATATCGTATTTTTAAAACTTTCTGTACTTGAATGTTTTCATAAATGAAAAACTAGGAGAAAAGATAATTCTACTAAATTCATCACTGTATTTTGTCCTGATCCTAAGTAAGCATGCGCAGAATGGTAGCTCCTTCTGTAAGAGTAAATGTGTCTTCACGGCACCGCAGTTTCCCTGGAACAGGCTTCTAGTTCCGCCACCATGTTTACATCCGTTCATCTATTGCATTTCCTGCCACACAGTAGTGTGAGTAAATAAATGACCGGAAACTTGCTGGAGAATCTGTGCCTCTTGTTTTGACAGAAAGATAAAACATTACTTATAACTAGATTTTCCTTTCCTCCCTTCTAACTGCACTTGTGAATTTGAGTGTTTTACCTTTCAGTTCTGTTTAGTTTCTACTGATTGTTGTAACCAGAACTTCTTTCGTTGAGTTCGTATGTATTTAAGGTTGTGTACCTTCCTGTTGACTTCATTTCTTCATCGTTTGAAACTCCCATGTCTATCCCTCATAATATTCCCTAACTTTAATCTAATTTGTTATTGTATCTGTTTCCACTCTCATTTGATGAAATTTGGCATGATATATCTTTTTCTATCCTTTTACTTTTAATATATTTTTGCTTTAATATTTAAGGTAAATTTCTCATAGACATAATAAAGATGAAGTTTGCTTTTTTATATACTCTGAAAGATCTGTATCTTCAAAGTAATTAGGCCACTTATATACAAATGTATCATCAAAATATTAAAATTTAATATTATTGTCATGTTATCTTTTTCACTATTTGTATTATTTGTCGGCTATTTCCATTTTTCTCTTTTTATGCTTTCTTTTGGATTACTGGAGTAGTTGGGTCTCCTATGCCATCTTTACTATTGCCTTAGTGACTTTCTATCTTTTCTTTATTGTCTTAGTTGTTGCTCTTGGGTTTATCCTATACATTTTCAGCATATCCACATTTATCTTCAAAAAAATCTTACTCTACCTCATGAGTCAAGAATGTAAGGTTCTTAGTGCATGTATTTCCATTTTATTCTGCCTTGCAATTCTTCTGTAATACATGCTACTTCTACATATACCATTAAACACGACACACATTTCTAACATTTACTTTATTTATTTGTGCAATGCTAGGGACTGAACCCACGGCCCTGTACATGCTAGTCAAACACTATCACTGAGCTATAGCCCCAGTTACATCACGAGTTTTAAACGTTTTATTATGTGCATGAAATGTTAATTTAAAACAGTTTAAAAAGAAAAAAACCCTCTATAGTTAACAATATTTTTGTTATATATTCTTTTTCATAAAACTTACTTTCCATCTGTATTCATTTTCTCCTCCTATCAGATTTCCATTGGCATTTCTTATAATTTTGTTGTGTTACCAAAGATTTTCTCAGCTTTTGTTTTCCTGAGAGAGTTTTATTTTGCTGATCTTTTTAAAAACACTTTTTCCTGTAGGTGCAATTCTGCGTTGGCTCTCTCTTTGTCTTTCAGCATTAGAGTAATGTCACTTTATGATTTTATGACTTGCATAGTTTCTACTATGTCTGTATTAATTGCTACTTTTCAACATCTATGTATAGTAGTTTCTATGCACAAGAAATAAAAGAAACAGAAAGCACTGGAACACATGGGTGCTGATTTTTTTTTTTTCTTGACTTCATATACACCTTGAAAATCAATGATCTTATCCTTTGCAATATTTAACCTTCTGTTAACCTCATCCAGGAACAATTTCATTGCAGTTATTGAAGTTTTCTTCTTTAGAATTTCAGTATGTTTAATTTTCATAGTTTTTCATTTCTCTTACTATGTTGCTTTATTTTTATACTTTCTTGTGCAATGTTAAAATAGCTTTTTGGAAAGTTCTTGTCTGCCGATCGAGTCATCTCTGTCATTTTCTGTTTGTTTCTGTTGGCTAATTTTTCTCCAGATAATAGGTTACATTTTTCCAGACAGGTATAGTAATTTTGTACTACTTGTTGGAAATTATGAGTTGCCTTATTGATTGTCTGTATTTTGTTGTGTTCATTTGAAAAGTGTTTGTTTGGTAAGGAATTTAAATTATTGCTGATTATTTTGGTCCCTGAAAGTCCAGTTTATTAATTGTGTTAGGAGAGTTCCAAGTAGACTTACTCTAGGAAAAGCTGAAACCTATTACTGAATCCTGATCACTGCTGAGTCTCCACTGAATGTTCACCAACATTGTTCACGTTCCTGTTTCATGTTTTCCCAGTCAGGAAATTGCCTCTTTGTGCAACTTAATTTAAAAAAGTGTTTATCTTCTAGATTAGTGTTAGGTTCATAGAAAAAAATTGAACAGACAGTATATTGTTCCCATAACCTCTAACATCAGGCCTCCACAGTCTTCTGACTCCTAACTGGAATCAGCGTCTTTCACTGGAGTGCTACACTCGTTATAAGCTATGAATGCATGTGGACACATTGTTGTCACCCAAAGTCCAGAAGAATCACCTTGAGTTTCATTCCTGATATTGTTACATTCTGTGGATTTTGGCAAATGTGTATGATGTGTGTTCCCTGTCCTACTGTCATATGGAGTCGCTTTGTTGCCTTGAAAGACCTTTGTACTTCACCTTCCCCTCTTCACTTCCCCTGACCCCTGGCAACCACATTTCTTTTACTGTGTGCAGTTTATTCCACCTTTTCTAAAACATTACTCAGTGAGAATCATATCACATTTACCTTGTTCAAATGGGCCTCTTTTACTTAGCAATAGGCATTTAAGTATTCTTCATTTTTTTATGGCTGTCTTTCTTATATTGAAAAATGTTCTATTGTCTGGGTATACTACAGTTTATCCATTCATCCACTGAAGGACATCTGGATTGCTTCCAGGTCTTGTCAATTATGAATAAAGCTGCTATAAACATCTATTTGCTGGTTTTTTATAAACCTGAATATTCAGCACGTTTGCATAAATACCAAGGAGTGAGAGTGCTGGATTGTATACTTACAATATATTTAGTTTTATAAGCAACTGTCACATTATCTTTCAAAGTGGTGTTTCTATTTTACATTTGCAAGATATAATGTATTTTTTAAAATGTGCAACCTAGAAGAAAATACATCCAGAGAATACGAGGTAATTCCATGGAATAAATACTCCTCTAGTAGAGACTTCCCAGAGATTCAGCTCATGGATCTGTAAGTCCACAGAGGTGTCTGGTGCCCACTTTAGGACTCTTGAGATCCTTGCACTTTTTCCACTGCCTAACTACTTTTCTACCATTCTCTCACCATTCACATTCTGTCCAACAGCAGAGTTGTCCCTTAAAATATATCATCTCCGTATACTTTAATATTCTTCACCATTATCCATCATAATATTTTCTCTCTTTCATTGGCACATGGATGCCATGAGGACAGAGATTCTATCTTTCCTCTTCATTATTTTATTTCTAATGCCTGACACATGGTGCTTGGAATGTGGTAGGCATCCAATAAATATTTATTTAATAAACTGAAGGACATGATCAACATAGTAGACAGTGTTGAATGCTCACTGACCATTTAGTGGAACCTTCTCATCCCCTGCTCCTTTGGTGTAGAACTTTACTTTTCTCAAATGATTGACTTGCTTTTTAAACCCCGTGGTTCAAATAAACCATCAACAGTCCAATCTTTTTGTGAGTAGTTCTGTTTTGAATAGGCATATGACATTTTTTCTAGACAGTAAGATATGAGGTGACATGCGATGAATAGCTTCTAAGTATTGTTCCTTTTAGGAAGAATCATATGGGAATAGATATCTTTTTAGTCCTTATATTTTATCCATCAGTGTGTGACACTTGATGATACAGAAGGTATTTTCTGGCCATGAAGGAAACTAGCAAAGAAAACATTTTGAGAATGGCTGAGGGGAACAATATAAAAAAAATCTTTAATTAAGAAAACCATGAGTTGCAGATCTTGGCATACTATTTACGCAGAGATTTTGTCTCCTTCATTGCTAGACAGTCGAGTTAGAATCCTGCTCACTGGCTGTGCTATCTATCTATCCAACTATTTATCTGTCTACTAAAATATATTTAAAGTTCACTTATCGTATAAGATTTATGCTTACTTGTTAGTCTAGTTTAAATATAGTATTGAGTCTAATTCTGAGATATTGATTTAGGTTTTTTTTTTTGCTTTTTGGTATTATTAACTAAATAAATTTCTAAGAATACATTAAGTGCTGCAATTAATGTCTTCTTTGTAATTGTCAGCTTCTTATTACTTGTCTTTTAAAATTAAAAAGTATTCTTCATTTCATTTAAATATTCTCTTCTTGAGGAAAGATTCTCTGAAAGTGAATATAAATAAATATATATATATTTTGGAAGACATCTTTGGGTCTATTTTCAAGTACAACTAAAAGCTTGTACTTGTATATATATTATATATATTTACATATATTATTATATATTATATATCACATATATAATATATATATTTTTAACAGACATCTTTGGGTTTATTTTTAAGTACAACTAAAAGCTTTGGAAGCTGGAGGATTTTTTTGATCGGTAGACTTACTTTGAAGCTTTGACACTGACTTAGTGCATGTTTTGAGCTGATTGAAGCCACTGCACTTATTGCCACTCCAAAAATATCAGAGCCTGTAGTCAACCTGTCATATATCTGCAGCCTTTGACATTCCTAGAATGAATTTCTTTTTAATGTTATCGAATAGCTCACACAGAAATGACTTATTCTGAAATTTTTATTCTAGAGACTCTTCAGTGTCAATGTGTATTACTTAAAATGTTATAAAATAGCTGTATATTAAATGGTCATTCTGAACTAATGAAAATATGTATATTTCTAAGAATGAGGGAAGAATAATAAGTGGAAAAGTCATAATCTTTAGACTAAGATTGATCATAATTAACTCAGCATGTCTTTTTATCCTACAATTTATGTTATGCTAACTGATTTTTATTGGATGATTTGTACTTGTTAAGTTTAGCAGACATGATGACAAAGTATTCTCTTGGAATTACAAAGAATTCCAAGAAAAAAAATCAGCCATTGATTCATAGAAACACCCTTGCAGGATTATATGAAACATCTATTTTCTTCCTTGAAAAGTGGAAAGGAATGATTTATAATAACTCAATCACTAACGCTACCAAAATTAGATAGAATAGATAGACAAGTATAAAGAAATAAACTGGCCTAAAAGAAATACATACTGTCAGTGTGACTACATGCAATCAGAATGAGGGATTATATTTGCAGACTTTAAAAATAACCCTTTGGTACCAACTTGGGAAATGAAGATGTCAAAGAACCAAAGTATAAGACTCATTAATTTATTTATTCAACAATGCTTTTTGGATTTCTACTATGTGGTAAGCATTGTTCTCAATTCTGCATAATATAAAAATGTTTTTGCACTGGGCAGTCAAAATTTCCAATATAGTGGAGGAAGAGGGAAGGGAACTAGCAAACAGAAAATTGTTTTGTGGTAAATAGTGGTAAGTGCTATGGAAATAAAAAAGTAGATTGTGAGGATTAGGTATAGGGTATGTTTACTGAGTTGCAGTTTAAAATAAGATGATACTAGCAACCTCCCCCGAAAAAAAGATGATAACAATGCACATACTCAGAAGGCAATATTGTTGAGTTTGTAACAGATACTTTATTTTGAATAATCCAATAATAAAATTTGATAACATTCATGACAGTGTTGACACATATATGCACCCAGGTGCATAACTGTCTAGCACATGTCCTCTTATGAGGTTGCTGTTGATAGCCGGTTTTATGTGTGGCACGTGAGACTTGGAGAAGCTATGTGATTCATTAGAAGTCAAGTAATTATTTTTTGCCCTAACTTTTTTCTTTAAATTGTGTAGTTATATTACCTTTAAGTTGTCTTGTTTTTATAATCTATTTTTTTATACTATTAAATGGCCATTGTGAAAAAAATCACATTTTATCACTTTCAGACTTAGTTCAATTTTCTGTAATTACTTAGAACAGTGACTTATAATTCTTAATTGGAAGAGTCAAGATGTCGTTAAGTATTATTTATTATAGGAATTCATTTTATATCATTATTAATATCTTTACTATTTAATATGTAATGATTACATTCACAGGCTTAGCATGGGTAGCCCATTTAATTTGCACTATTGAATGTCATGGCAGGCATAGAAATATGGGTGAGTTTCTTTTGATTATGAAGCAGTGCCCTAAACAGAGTGAAGTGTCAGATATAATAACAGTCTCATATTCCTATGTTGTTGGCTTATGGACATTATTTAATAGGGTGTCAAAAGTCATTAAAATAAATTAATTTGAAAATGGTATTCAGAACAGAGCATTCATGTATAAAGCAAAATGTAATTCAAACTAATAAGCATTTTAATTTTGTTATATATAATGAAAGCATTATATATAGATTCTACTATGTGGATTTATAAGAGTCTTCCATTGTTATTTCTAGGTGGGTAGCATTATGTTTTTGAGTATATAAAATTTTTAATTATGTGGAATTACAAAGTTATCACATAGGATCTGTCAACCAGAAAAAATATTGTGTTAATTGTAATACAAAAAAGATGTGAAATCCTTTTTCCACGAAATTTCATCACAGAACTTTTACTAACTAATCTTTTCCTAACATATACTTGTTAATAATATCATAGATATGATTGACCATATGCAATTTAAGAATCAGAGTCTGTATATTATTTTGATAAGAAGTATTGGTCAAAAATTTTTGGTCAAAAAGATGAATAGAGCATGAGATGAACCATCCATCAAGATGGTACGTGTAAGAACAGAGAAATTTAGACACTACAGAGACTTGGAACAATGTAAAAAAGTTTTACATTTGCCTTAAAGGCAGAGAAAAAATATTTAGCAAGAGCCTTATGTAAGCAGACTTGAATCCCCCAGAATCCCTGGTTCTGCAATACTAAAAATAAATGTAAAATAGGTAAAAGCAAAATAAGAGGACTGCTTAGATGGGAAATTAGTATGTTCAAATACATAAATAATAGTACAGTAGGGATCTGTTTGCCAAATCTGGCTTGCTACTTGTTTTCTCAATACCACAATTTAAGAACTGTTTCGCATTTTTAAATATAAAGCTGAATGACATATGAAAATTATATGAAATTGAAATTTGTCTACTGTCCCTCAATAAAGTTTTATTGGAGCACAGTGTGCTTATTCATTGATATATTATTTATGGTACTGTCATGACTACAACTTCAGAATTAGTCGTTGTGATAGAATAAAACTACAGAAACCTAAAATATTTCCTATTTGGGTCCTCTGTAGAAAAAAAATTGCAGACTCCTTGTCTTAGTCTGTTTTCTGTTGCTCCAACAAAATACCTGAAGTTGAGTACTTTATTTTAAAAAGTAATTAGTTAAGCTCATAATTTTAGGGAGAGAAATCTAAACAGCAGGTGTCAGCTCTAGTGGATGGCATCATGACAGGAGTAGGAGCATTTGTGATAAGGAGACATCTTAGTGCAAAACAGAAAGCCAGAGAGTAGGGAAGGGGTAAATTTTACAACAGCTGAAAACTAAACGGGGTCCACGACTACAATACTAACTCTTTGTAAGATAATGTGCCAAGGAGCCAAGTACCCTCCAGTAGCTTCCGCCTCTCAATAGTTTCACCATCTCTGAATATTGCCACATTGAGGGACAGTCTTCCAACACTTGAACCATATCCACACCCCAGTACTCCTTATTTTAGCTGTTGCAGTGGGTTGGGCAACAGCTGCTGGTAGCCTATATTATATCAAAGAGAAATACCAAGAGGTAAATTGACTGTTCGTGTTGATAGTGTTTACTGTAGTTATTAATATTAGTAATTAATATTGGAAAAGGACTGTGTTAGGGAAAGAGAAGGGAAATGAAGGACTCAATTTGTCCATGATGAGTGTCAGCCTCTTTGGAGGGTTACAATTAGATATGTTAAGTACACACTTGAATGTTTATGGGTCTCAGTAGATCGATCCAGGATGGAAGTACAAAATATAAGTAATTGTTGGGCCATCAACAGCAGTTACAAACATTAGAATGTATACAGAGAAGGATGTGCAAAATAATGTCAGAAGTCTTAGTACTAAATCTTAGGGAATTGCAATGTTTATTGCTCAGGTAGAGCTCATGTGATGGTCTTTTGAGGCAGATATAAAAGGGAGGTTAAGAGAGGAAAGAAGAAAATGAGATTATGGAAACTGAAGAAATTATTTCCATAAGCAAGTTATATTTAAACAAACACATGCTGCCAAGAACAAACAAGAACGTTTAACTAAATCTCCAGTGGATACAGCCAGTGTTGGTTATTCTCTTGCCTTCTCCTGTCTTGCCTTGCCTTCCCTTTCCTTCCCTTCTCTTCCCTCCCTCGTTTTATATATATGAAATTTTCTGTTACTTAAATATTTGTATAATTGTACTTGGGCCAATTCAAATAAGAACTGAGTAAAGAAAAAGCCTGCTAGCTTTGATCACACAAATATTTAAAACCACCATTTACAACTAAAAGTATGAATATCTACTCAGAGAAAAATGAAAAATTGGGAAGATATTGGCAACATAGCAAGACCTTGTCTCAAATTTTTAAAAAGTATTTAAAAAAAAAAAAACCTTGGGATTGTAGCTCAGCGCAAAGGTCCTGACTTTAATCTCTAGTACCACAAAGAAAAGAAAAGAAAAGAAAAGAAAAGAAAAGAAAAGAAAAGAAGAAAAGAAAAAAGAAAACGTTAGCAAATAAACATCTCATTTCTGAGGACACTATATTGGAAAGTGGCGACTCCTCCTCATTTAGAAGATATGCTCCTACTTCCCGGCTCTCAAAACAATAGGAGTTTAAGTTTTATAGATTGGAATTCATGAGCAGTAACAACATCCTTCTGAAAGAAAAGTTTTGAGTCATCGTAGCTTACTTAAAAATATTGAATATCTAGAAAAGTATGATAAATGCTACTGTAATTCCTGGCTATAAAAAGAAATTAAGGGAAAGCAAGAATGTCTCCTTTTCATATCAACTAGAAGGAATATGTAGGTTTTATATAAAATATAGATGAATGCTTGAACAGAGGCAGGACTGGAAATGAGTTGCTTACAGGTTGTGAGCTCTGTAGAGTTGGAGGCAAATAAATAACATTTTATATATGTTTTCTCATTTAAAAAGAGATGTTACGAGGAATAAGTAAGTTGCTTTAATGGAAAAACTACCATTATAAGTTATATTAGCTTCGAAGGCAAATTCTTAACTGTGACTCTGCATGAAAAATCAAAAGAAACATATAATCCCAAGATACAATAGCACATAGGAAATGTTTCATTTCCCAAAGGAAGAACAGAGGGATAGAAAAGAATCAGACCATGGCAAGAGGGAAAACAGGAAAAAATGAAATCTTGTAGCTCCCTGTAGAGTATCCAGGACACATGGCCATAAAATGTGAATGCCAAAGGGCCTGGTGGCTGCACCACTGTGGCCTTGTTAGTCAAGCCCACACAGCTTCTCTTTGGGACTTGATCCACTCTCAGGCTGCAGCTTTTCTTTGCAGATGATCCTTATTCCAGGTATCTTTGGCTTCCTGGGGCTTCCACTGTTCCTCTGACTTCATGCCCATAGATTCACACACTGCCTTCCCAGAGGCATGCTGCCTGGCTCCTCAAGCCTTCCTTTGACATCAGGGAGGAAACTCTGACCCCATAACTGTTGTAGTTTGCATGCCACAGAAACTAATGTCATGTAAACAGTCCCGAGGTCAGCTGCCAGCTTAAGCAGTAGCTGGGTCCTCTTGTACGATCGCTGCAGCAGCCTCTGAGAACCTGGATGGTTGAGCTCAATGAAATGAATCCAGGGTATTCCCTGGGAGTTGAATTCCCATCAGTTCCATAGGAGGTCTTTAAAGCAGGCATCACAGGGATTCTGTTCTCAAATGAAAGGTTTACACTTTTGCACACTTGCACATGGGATGGATAGGGTCTGCCTGATTCCTGAGATGGCCTCAAGATGTCTTTTTCTTGTTCCTTTACTAAGTACTTAGTTTAATTTTCATTGTACCAATCTCTTTTGTAGGCACACTTCCATTGTCCTCAACTTTACACATGGCTATTTCTGGACCCAAATGTAAATTTAAAAAAAAAATTTCTGCTCTGCCTTTTGCCTACGATTCTCATTATAAATCTGGTTAAAAGTAGCTAGCTGTACCAGTATCACAGTCTGAATATTGGGCTGTCTTGGCATTTCCTCTGCCGGAGTAATTAGTCTACCACCCTTAATTTCAGTCTCCCTCAAATTTTCAGGACATGAGCAAAATGTAACAGATTATTTGCCAGAATGCAACACACACATGCTATACTTTAACTGCCAATGGAGTCCTTGTTCCCACCTGAAACCTCCTGAGCCTGGTCTTTGCTGTCCAAACTCTTATCAGTATCCTGGTCTTGTGAGTTCTGACCAGAATCACCCATCAGACTTAAGTTACAGCATTCTAGGGCTTCTCTAGCCTGGTTCTCCAAACCTTCCCAAACTCTTCTGATAAACTAATTTCCAAGGGCTTTAAACCACATGATCAAATACAGTACCAGCCAATGATCCCACTCCTCTAGTTAGTTCCAATTTTCTGTATTAATCAAGTTTCTTATCACTGAGACACAATTCCTGCCACCCACAACTTCAAGGAGGAAAGGTTTAATTTAGCTCATGGTTTCAGGAGATTTGGCACATGGTTGCTGGCTCCAAGGCAGAAACACCATGGTGGAAAGGGCTGGTGTAGTGAAGTTGCTCAGTTCATGGCAGTTGGGAGGGAGGAAGGGAACAGCACCAGCAGGAAATGGGCGTGGGATTGATATAGGGGAAAAAATATAACTCCCAACCTGCTAGATGTCAGTTACGCTGAGTTTGTGTTCCCTGAAGTCGAAGAATGAATTCTAAGGAACAAAGGAGGTTAAGAGTAGGAAATTTATTGAGAGAGAGCAAGAGAGCTCCTGAGAGACAGGAGGGGACCCGAGTGGGTTGCCAATGAGCTCACTTTTCAGGGGAAGTTTTATAGAGCACAATTGCGAGGCGGGCACAATGTGTGTCAAAATGATGATTAACCAATAATATTACAAGTGGAGTCGTTTAGGTAATAGTGATCCAATGGGGAAGAAAGTCACGTAGTAAATCGGCAAGGAGAGAACAAGGACATTCCAGGGTGAGTTGGATCTGGAGATCTTGGTCGCTCACCTGGGTGACCTAGACTTTATGGGATGTAATCTTCAGTTCATTGTTTATCCCTCAACCAGGGGTGTGACTCTGGTCTTTCCATCCTTATTTTGAGACCTGACCTTCAATGGATGCGCCTCCAACCCTCCAGCCATAGCTGTAGTGTATTCTCCTCTTGTGTATTGACTCCATTGAGGGCCTATCCCTGTCTGACTGCCTATAATATTTCTACCTTACTTTGCTGTCTATAATAGGATCATACATGGTTCCTAAGGTGATGCCTCCATAAGCCATCCAGGAGTATACTTAAATAATCTGTTAGGATTTATGATTCACATACATCTGTGCATTTTCTCTGAGATAAAATGTATGCTGTACAATATGTTATTTACATATTGAGATTTTTTTGAGACTCTGTTCCAGGGTAAATGGAAATATAACCTGAATTATCAGCAATCACTTTTAAAATGAATTCTCATTATCAATAGACGTTTATGCTACGTTGGTGATGTCAGGATGATGAATAGCATGCAATTCAGGGAAGAATGGCCTGGAGCAAACATACAGAAATAATGTAGGATAGATTTTTCTGGCAATAAATCAAATAATATTTTCAGCTTTATGATCTTAATATTTCAAGAAGTTAGACAAAATCAGGTATTTATTTGCATGATTTGAGAGCTTTGAATCTTTCATTTAACCTCATATTATGCCATCTTGCCTAAATGACCATCATTTTTATGTTAAGAACTTAAACATTTCTAATGTATAATGATGACAGATTCCTTTGAGATTGATATAATACACATTTCTAAGAGAAACAGGTTGCTATCATTCCATTTCCTGTTTCCTTCCCTATCTATTCAATACTTCTATTGTAGTTAGTAGAAATGTTTGATACATTCCTTTGAAAACATGTTTAAGTTTTATTTATATGTGAATGTCCAATATAATTAAGGAAATTCTCAGAGCACTGAGTTACTGTCTTCCTTTTCTTTTGTATCTTGCATTCTTGGGGGTTTTCGACCCTGGCTGAGCACCAAAATGATAAGTGCAGCTTTAAAATAATCATACTGAGAAAGGCCAGTGTCCCTATTCATTTCTGCTGCATCTCAAGCTGAGTTTGAATCTCTGGGGTGGGCCCTGCCATTTTTATTTTAAATTTTTTCATAGATGAGAATGGGACTGAATTAATTAAGGCTCTTCAGGTTATAAATAAAAACAACACTGTATCCAGCAGAGAACAGGGGTGTGGCCAGGGCTCTGAAATTCCTTGGAGCCAGAGCCTGGGAATGGGTCACATTTCTGAGGGCTTTTCTTACAGGCTGCTTTCTGGTCCATTTTCATCTTTGCAGGTTAGCTTCTAAGTTTGTGTTTGCTCATTTCAGAAAAGTAGTCAGTCTGACTCTTGAGTCTCTCGATTGTAATTTGCTTAGAGGAAGGGCTCCTGTGTTGAGTTTGAATCTACATCCAAATCTTAGCCCAGGGCCCTACAGCCCAATCTTGAGTGCTCCTACCATGGATGGTGTGAGGATGAGTGCTAAAGGGTGGCATGAGGGAGCTATGCAGTCAAATCTGCAGTGTCTGCTATATGGATATGGCTAGGGATCAGGAACATTTGATCCCCTTTCCCATTTAGGGAAAAAAAAAGTGTTGCTTGCTGTGAACATCCATTTAATTTTTCATAAACACACTCTTTGAGGCCAAAGCAAATATGTTTTGTTTTCAATGGGAAAATAAAATATAAAAATGTTCTTGCAATTATCTTTAGAAAGAACACTTATCTAATCCTAATGTAACAGAAATGTATTTAATGATTGTATTTAATTCATTTTTTATGTGTCCATTTCAAAACAGGGCACAACACAAAGTGGAATATCACACTGTGTAGTTTGAGAGTTCCCACAGGGGAAATGCAACAGCTGTAAACGTTGCCTCTGAGTATTGTGGGGCAAATGGCAACAGTAAGCCGGAAACATTCCCTGAACTTACAATGGGTGGCCCACTAGGCTGGGAATATGATCCCTTCACAACATGACTAAAACATCCTTTTATGTTCTTGATAATCTCTTAGAAAATCATGTTACGTTATGGAGTGAGTGACTCAAGAACTAGTGAAATCAGATTTGGAAATGTTGGGTTCTCACTGTAAGAATCCAAATAGATTGTCCTTTTTATTTTACTGTCAGTGAAATAAAGAATTCTCTTAGGCCAGGCAGGTTAGC
>PVJO010028342.1:0-18287 GCA_004026905.1 Hystrix cristata
CACATTCAAGTATAATATTAGCTATAGATTCTTTCGTAGACTATAATCAAATTGAAGAAGTTACTTTCCGTTCTTAGCTGGATAAGTTTTGTTTTATTTTTAAATTGAGAGTAGACCTTAGATTTTGTCAGGTATTTTTTTCCTGCTCTATATACGTTTTCTTTTTTAGTTTGTTAGTATGATAAATTACATTAATTCATTTAAAAATGTTTAAATTAACTTTCCATCCATTAGATAAATTCTACTTAAGTCATGCATTATATATTTTATATATTGTTAGATAATATTTGTTAAACTTTTTTGCATTTCTTTTCACAAATATTATTGTTTTATAGTTTTTCATTTCTTCCAATATTTTTGTCTGGTTTCTATATGAAGGTAATACTGGCCTCGAAGAATGAATTGAGAAGTATTACCTCTTCAACTTCCTAAAAAATTTATATAGAATTGTTTTACTTTGTTTTCTGGGGTGCTGGGGATCAAACTTGGGGCCTTGCACTTGCTAGACAAGCACTCTACCACTGAACTAAATCCCCAACCCCTTGTTTTACTTTACGTGTTTGGTAGAATTTATCAGGCTATCTGGACCTGCAAATTTCTCTCTCTGTCTCTCTCTCTCTCTCTCTTTATTTTTGGTTACCATTGAGAAATCTGTCAACTTTTTTAGCTTTCCTCTATACTAACATGTCGCATGTCATCGTTCTCTGGATGATTTCAGATTTTCTCTGTTAGCTGGTTTGGATCAGTTTGGTTATGATAAGCCTTGGTGTATTTTTCTTCATATTTTTTGTGTTCAGGGCACTTTGAGTTCCTTGGGTCTGTGGGTTTACAGTTTCCACAAAGTTTAGAAAAACTGTGGCCACTATTTTCATGAGATATTTTCCCCTTTGTCCTCTTTCTCCTGGCTTTTAAGGACTCCAATTCTCATATATATTAGGATGGTTAAATAGTCCCACAGTTCATTCTTGTTCTGTTCTTTTTTTTTTTTTCCTCTGTGCTTTAATTTGGGTCATCTTTGTTACTATATCTTCAGGTTCACCAGTCTGCCATATCTAATCTACTGTTAGTCTCATCTAGTAGATTTTCATCTCAGCCATTGTGGTTTTCATATCTCAATGTTTAATCTGCGTCCTTTCTTAATATCTTTTGTGTGTCTACAAATTGATGTGTATCTACAGATTAACACATTTAATCTTTTTTTTTTTTTTTTGAGACAGAGTCTCTCTATGTAGCTCAGGCTGGCTTTGAGCTCACAACAGTCTTCCTGTCTCTGCCTCCTAAGTGCTGGGCTTATAGGCATGTACTGCCATGCCCAACCATATTTAATCTTTAGTTTCACAGAACTCTGTTCTGTGGAAATATGGAAACATTACAGTAATGTTTCCATCTGTTTGAGAACAATTTGGTTCATGAACAGAAGTGTTCAGCAAAATTTTGTTTCCATTCGTGAATTCCACATTTGGCGATAAACACGACTGCAGCCATCTTCCCTGAACAAACACGGATGTGGCCATCCTCCCAGCTCTAACACGTGTTCGAGGCTTCCTCTAATCAATGTCACAGTAGCAGACAGACCTGTGCACACTTGCTGTGAATCTTTTTTGTGTGCTTTTTAGCACATACAGTACTGTGCAGTATTATTCAATCCAGCATGGCTCCAAAGAAAGTGCAGAGCAAGCATGGTGGTAAAAAGAAAATGCAGACCAGTAAGGAAGTGACAGTGTGTAGGGCAGTAATGGTCAGAAGGTTTTGAAGAAAATAACCATTGACTTGAAGAAGGAAATTGTAGAAAAGCATGATCTTCACGTGACTGATCTGGCCTTGGAGTACAAGATGGCAAAGCTGACAATCTCAACTATTTTGAAGAATAAAGATGCCATCAAAGGACCTGATTTGGCAAAAGATATAACAGTGTTAACCAAATAGAGTACACAAGTACTGGAAGAGGTGGAAAAACTTTTGTTCATGTGGTTGAATGAGGTACTGTTGGCAGGTGATAGAGTTAGTGAAGCTATGATCTGTGAAAGAGCCAGGAAATTTGCACAGTGATTTCCTGCAAGAAAACCCATCTGTGAGTGCAACAAGTGACGACTTTAAACCAGTAGAGGGTGGTTTGATAAATTCCACAAGAGAAGTGGCATCTGCAGTGTGATAAGACATGGTGAGGCTTCTAGTTCTGGCAAGGCCACTGCAGAAGTCTATAAGAAAGAATTCATGGAATTCATGAGGGCAGAAGGATACGTCATTCAACAAGTGTTCAACTGCAGTGAAACAGGGCTGTTCTTGAAGATGCTGAACAGAATCTATATCACAAAGGAGGAAAAGGCATTGCCAGGCACAAGGTCATGAAGGACAGAGTGACTCTTCTGCTGTGTGTAAATGCAAGCACCAATCTGAAAATTAAGCTACTCTTGGTGTACCATCCCCAGACCCCTCATCCATTCAAGAAACAGAGTGTTGAACAAGGCCAGACAGCCTGTCATGTGGAGGACCAGTGGAAATGCTTGGGTCACACAGCACTTGTTCATGGAATGGCTGCATGAGGTGTTCGCACCCACCATTGGGTTCGAACTAAATACATGGAGAGATGTACCACATTCATGGGTTGGAAGACTCAGTATTGTTCAGATGTTAATTCTCCCCAAATTGATCCATCGAGGAGTGACACATTAGGTCTTCTCTAAATTTCTTGTAGAATTCAGCAGTGAATCTGTTGGGACCTGGGCTTTGTTGTCGTTGTTGGTAGGTTTTTAATTACCTCTTCAATTTCAGTGACTGATACTGGGTTATTTAGAACTTTTATATCTTCTTGATACAGCTTTGATAATTCTTATGTATCTAGGAATCCATTTCTTCTCTGTTTTCCATCTTATTAGACTTATCTTATTAGAATAAAGGTCTCAAAGTAAGTATTGATGATTCTCTGGATTTCTGCAGGATCTGTTGTGATTTCACCCTTTTCATTCCTAACTGCATGGATTTGAGTCTTTTCTTTCCTTTTGTTGATAAGTTTGGCTAAGGGTTTGTCAATTTTATTTAATCTTTCAAAGAACCAACTCTTAGATTCATTGATTCTTTGTATTGTTCTCTTAGTCTCAAGTGCATTAATTTCTGGTCTGATCTTTGTAAGGTCCCCCTCATATGAACTTTGGACTTGACTTGCTGTTTTTCTAGAAGCTTGAGGTTCAACATTAGGTTATTTATTTGAGCTTGCTCTGTTTTTCTGATATGGGAGTTCACCACTATAAATTTCGCTCATAGGATTGCTTTCATTGTGTCCCATAAGTTCTTGTATATTGTAGTAGCATTATCATGTAATTGTAGAAACTGTCTAATTTCTCCTTTAATTCCATCTGTGGTCCATTGGTTGTTCAGGAAGGTGTTATTTAATTTCCATGTGTTTATGTACTTTCTGTGGTTTCTTTTGCCATCGATTTACAATTTCATTGCACTGTGGTCTGATAATATGCAGGGATAGTTTCAGTTTATTTGCATTTACTTAAGCATATTCTATGAGCTAGTATGTGGGTCTGTTTTGGAGAATATCAAGTGTACAGCTGAGAAGAATGTGTATTCTGATGTTGTGGCATGGAACATTCTATAGACATTTACTAAGTCCCTCTGTTCAAAGGTTTGGTTCCATTCTGATATTTCTTTGTTGGTTTTTTTGTTTTGTTTTGTTTTGTTTTTTATCTAGTCGATCTATTTGACAGTGGGTCGTGGAGGTCCTGCATTACAGTTGTATTGATGCTTATTTGATTTTTCATGTCTGTTAATATTTATATAGTCGGGTGTGCTGGTATTTGGTGCATTTATATTTATGATTGTTAGCTCTTCCTCTTGGACTGTTCTCTTAACAAGTATGTAGTGGGCCTTTTTTGTCTCTTGATCAGTCTTGGCTTAAAACCCACTTTGTCTGCATAGAATGGCTACCCCTGCTTTTTTCCCCATGTTCCTGTCACATGGAGTATTGTTTTCTATCCTTTGACTTTCAGTCTATTAATTTCTTTTTTTTAATAAAATGTGTTTCTCATATGCAATTTATTGTTAGATCTTGTTTCTTGATCCACTCTGCTAGTGTGTTTCTTTTGATTGCTGACTGAGACCATTTACATTAATGGTTGTAACTGATATGTATTGACTTAGACTTGTCATATTGTTTTCCTGTTTTTGGTTCCTTTTCTTTCCTCTCTGTTTAATTGCTTGCCTTGCCTGTTCTGTTCATTCTATTGGGATTCATGGAATTGTCTTCATTATCTTTTTCTAGAATATCATTCAGAACACTTTGGAGTGCTGATTTGGTGGTCCTGAATTTCTTCAGGTGTTCTTTATCATGGCAATATCTTATTTCTCCATCAATTTTGAAAGATAGTTTTGCAGGTTATATCAATCTCAGCTGGAAGTTGTTTTCTTTTAGGGCTTGAAATACTTCACTCTAAGCTCTCCTTTACTTAAGAGTTTGTGGTAAGTCTGCTGTGACTCTAATGAGCTTTCCTTTATAAGTGATTTTTTTCCCCCTCTAACAGCTTTTAATATTCTGTTCTTGTGTTGGGTTTTTGGAATCTTGACTATTATATGCCTTGGTGTAGATTTCTTCAATCATGGCTAATTGGAGTTCTATAGGCCTCACTTACCTGTATGTCAAATTCTTTTTCCATGCTTGGGAAGTTTTCTTCCATTACTTCTGTGAACAGGTTTTCAATGTCCTTTGTGCTGTCTTTGATTTTTCATTGATTCCTATCAATCTTATGTTATTCTTCTTTGCATTATCTGGTAGCTATTGAATTGGTTTTTCATAGTCCCTTGTTATTTTAGTATATATGCTGCTGAAGAGAGCACCCTTGCTGTTTTTAAGAAGTTTCTTTTCATGATCGCTAACTGCAAATCTGTCTTACAGATCTGATATTCTGTTCTCACATTGGTTGATTCTGCTACATATGCTTTCAATAGAATTTTTAATCTCCTGGGTATCTGTTTGAATCTGTTTCTTCGATTCCATTTCTTTCCCATTTTGGGCATTCATGTTTTCTATCATTTTCCTAAACTCCCCTTTTTATTTTATCTGTATGTATTCTGAGTTCACTAACCATGTCCTTCATTATCGTCATCATCTCTTTCGTTATCTGAGAAATTATTTGTGATTTGTTTTTTTCTAGAGCCTCACTCATCTGCTTTGTTACCTCCACTGTTACCGTTTCAGAGAGTTCATGTGGGTGCCTTTGACTTCTTCCACTTCACAGCCCCCCTGGGGTTCCCTTGGGTGAGCTGGAGGTCTGGGGTTGCATCTTGCTTCCATGTCTTCTCATTTTCCATTTTTATTTTTATTTTTAAAATTTATTTTCTGTGTCCATGCTTGTAAGTTGCTTATGGTAGGTAGCTGTATTACTAATATCAAGGACTCTTTAGGAAATGACTACTTTTCAGAAATGTCTTCTAGATGTAGTTGGATTTTGTCTTTTGATTCTATCGCAGGGTCCTACCTCTTCAATTTATTAGGAATGAGAAGTTGCTGCCTGTTTTGCCTAGCCCCTGGTTCTTTGCTACTGGACCATACTATTGTTTATGACCCTCAGACAATTTTGGTCTTGGCCTACAGAGAAGAACCACTGACTAGAACAACTATGTCGGCTTGGCTAAAGTAGTATAATTGGTAATAACAATAGGATTAGAACATTCTACAAAATGACAAACTGTGGAACTCTTAATTTGCCACCTTTAACCATATGAACAAGACTTAAAGTTATGTAACAAAATGTAAAACAAACCAGAAATATATGTACATTAAACATCCCCCCAATTGAGCCATTTTCCTCTCTAGTTAGAAAATTTTAAAGAGATAGGAGGAAAAGAATAGAGAAATAGAAGACAAGAAAGAGATTAGAAGCAAGGTTGAAGGACAAAGGAAGATTACTTAAGCTTTTGGGGACTGGTGAAGAAGACAGAAGGGAAAGAAGGAAGAAACAAAAACAAGAACTAAACAAAACCAAAAGCTACAACCATGGTTCACATGAAAAAAACAAGAATATACAATCAAAACCAAAAAGCCTCCCCCAAAACAAACAAAAAGTGTGTGTGGAGGGGAGATTTCTCTGATTTCGAGCCTGTGGTTATCTTCTGGAGTCTGCAGTTTGGTGGTAGTATCCACTTCAGAGGGTGTCTCTGCTGTCACTGGTAAACAGAGGAGGCAGACTGTAACAGTAAGGGGGTAAATGCTTGTTGTCGTCGTTTATGGACTTATTGTTTTAGGGTTCGATTTGTGGGGAAGGAGACAAGGTATCACTCACAAATATTAGTTAAGTTTTTTAATAACAATAAAGAAAGTAAGAGAAAAGGAAACACTCTAGGAAACGATACTACCAATCTATCGTTTTTATCACTGGCAATCCGCAGCACAGGAGCAGTTTAAGCAGAGATCTTAACTTTTGCTAGAGAAGCAGCACCACGTGGGATGCCAGAAGAAAACAGCAGTCATGGAGGCGCCACCAGCAGTAGCCCCCATTGATGCACAGAGACATTCAGCAGCCTTAAGGGTGTGAAAGTAGAAATCAGCAGCCATTGTGGGGGCGCAACAAAAGGGGGACTAGCAGCTCCCAGTGGCGCACACAGGAAAAAGTATCATCAGCTACATGAGCAAGAAACATCAGCTACATGAGCGAAAACATCATCAGCTATATGAGTGAAAACATCAGCTATATGAGTGAAAAACATCAGTTACACGAGCAAAAGAAATCATCAGCAACCTTGGCAGGTGTGAGAGAGGGAGAGAAGAAGAGAGAGTGAAGGAGAGAGCGAGAGTGAGAGAGCACACCTGGATGCTGTGTACCCCCCCACTGTAGTTATCTATGCTCTGACAAAGGAATGCTCCCCTCCAGGAAATGGGCATGCATGACTTTACCTCAGGCATTCACCCTGGGTCTGGCTAGGACCCGGGATGCTGCCAGAATGCATATCAAAGTAAATTCTTTGTTGATAGTAAAACTGTTCCTGCAAGGTTAGCCAGACCTTGGGAGAACAGGTGCACCCTGGGAAGGTGCACCCTGTGTTATCAGAACACAGGCTTTTGAACCAACTCTCAATAACCATATAATGAATCTTATACAGACAGAGACTAAATCCGTATTGCATAATCCCAACAAGCCTGTAGTAGGAATAGGGTGGGTGCAAGTTCAACTTCACAGAAATTCAGGCTGGTCTTTGTCTCTGGCTTTGGGCCTGTGGCCTGAATTTTTCAGCCCACAGCACTGTGGGTTTTCCCTGCCGGCTTAGTCTTGGCTCCCCGACCCTAGATGTCTCCCAGGCTCTGCCTCACCCAGACACTGCAGCCCTGAAGTAGAGCCAACCCACAGCTGCTCCAAGTCCTGGGGTCAGGTGGCTTCTCCCCAAAATGGCATCCGGCCAGTCACTCCCTCTTGAGGATGTTTGGAATGGAGCCATTCACCAGCTGCTGCAGCCTACCTCATCCACTGTTCCGCTCCAGTAGTGCGTTTCTCTGGACTCCTCCAGGGTCCTCCACCATCACTGTACCTCTGCAGGCTCCAGCCTCCTCTCTCGTGCCGGGCATCAGGGAGAAAGCTCAGTTTGCACTTCCACCTTCTGCCTTAAGGTCTGTCACCTCGCTGGCCTGTGGACTCCAGCTCACCCTTCAGAACTTTCCTGGGTCTGAGGGATCCACCTCTCTCCTTCTTCTCTTCCCCAAGCATCTGGACTCGCAGTCTTGGGGAGGTTGACTTGCGATTGCTCACCACGCCACCACCTTCCCAGAGGTCCCTGTGGGAAGATTTGATTCAGATCATGACCATGTTTGTAGAGGAATGGATTAACCTTATTTACGTTGAACCTTATGGGAAAATTTGATTCAGTTCTTGACCAATTCAGTTCGAGACCAGAATTGTGGAACAAATTAAGTTTTTTTTTTGTTTTGTTTTTTTGAGACAGGGTCTGGCTATGCAGCAGGCTGGCCTTGAACTCACTATGTAGCCCAGGCTGGCCTCGAACATGCAGCTATCCTCTTGCCTCAGCCTCCCAAGTACAAATTAAGTTTGTGAACTGAGGTACCACTATGGACTATAGTTATAATAACCTTTAGTATCCTGTCTGCTATTTCTGGTATCTGTGCCATTTTGGAGTAGGTTTTGATAGAATGAATTTTCTCTTCTTTATGTATATATTTTCCTCCTTTGAAAGCATGACCATTTTTTGTTCAGTGCCAGACATTGCACATTTTACTTTAATGGATGTAGAATATTTGCATATTCCTATAATTACTCTTGAGTTTTGAATTTTATTCTGAGATGTCACTGATTTACTTGTGACTTACTTGGGGATAGTTCTTTTCAGATTTTCTTTTTTTGGGGGGGGTGTTGCTGGGGATCAAACTCAGGGCCTTGTGCTTGCAAGGCAAGCACTCTAACCACTGAGTTAAATCCCCAGCCCCTCAGATCTTATTCTTAAAGTTTGCTAAGTTTGGGGCTCAGATGTCGCTCAGGGGTAGAGCACTTGCCTGGTATATACAACACCCTGGTTCAATCTGAGCAGTGAAAAAAAATTTTTTTTGTTAGGTTCAACCAAAGCAGCGTTTACTGTAGGGCAGTGATGGTGAACCTGTGGCACGTGTGCTGCAGCTGCCCCCCAGCAGCCGAGCAGCGGATAGCAGTTCACAAAAGCATGCCAAATGCAAACTTTTACCTTTCAATAAAAAGCTATTTGTGTCACTGAAAGCTGTGTTATCATGTTTTTAAGACAGAAGATGTTAATGTGAGTTGTTTTTTCTAAACTAAAACCTCAGTATTCAGGTTTAACTGCAGTATTGGTACTTTGTGGTAAGTAAGTGGGTTTTGGGTTGCAGTTCGGGCACTCACTTCTAAAAGGTTTGCCATCACTGGGCTAGGGATAAGTGTCTTCTCCTGAAGGAAGACCTGTTTCTCTACTCTACCCAAAGCACTGTGAATTATATATTTTACTGAGCTGGTCAGAGTGGCCACTGTTCACTACTGTGCGTGAGCTCTGCTATTACTCCCTCTGATGCTTTTAGCTGGTTCTTTCCCCCAGCCTTGGGCAGTTTCCTTAGAGGTATGTAGTCACTAGTCAGCACAATGTTGCCTTTCTCGAGGGGTGCCCTGCACAGATCCCGGGGTTCTCTCTGTGACATACTCTCCATTCTATCCAATGTGGTCTTCTAGATTTCAGCTCTCTGCTCTATCAGAGTCCATCAGGCACCAGTTTGGTCCCCTCCCTGCACTTGGGCAGGTCCAGATGAGCAGATAAGGTGACATCTTCCCTGAGTCCAGGTTTTAGTATTTCAGGAAGATGCAAGTGACACGCACCAGTCCTTGATGAACATGTTAAGCAGTGGCCAGTGAGGGGTGCTCAGTTTGCTACCAGCTCACAGATCATTGTACAAGTTGCTCTTCATGACTCAGTATCCTCACGGAACCGTTTTTATTTTTAAGGTTTTTTTTTTTGTGCTGAGGATCAGTATCCTCATAGAACTGTTTTTATTTTTTTTGGTGCTGGGGATGGAACTCGGGGCCTTGTGCTTGCAAGGCAAGCACTCTAACCACTGAGCTAAATCCTCAGCCCCACAGATAGATCTTGATATTGACCAAATTATTGACCCCTCTCAGTGGCCAGAGATGGATTCTTTAGAAAGTCTCTAGGGTAACCAGTGACAGCATGGCCAATACTGGAAGGATTCACTCCGTTGCTTTGCACTGATTTCCTGTAAAGGAGAAGGATCAGGGGCCAGCCTCCATTCTCAAATGACCTGCCAAGGTGTGCTTGAAGGATAGTTGGACTGATAAGTGGTCACCACAGGGCTTTGCTTCTCCAAGTGTGGTCTTAGACTAGCAAGAGTGCATAGCAAGCCTCGCCTCTGAGAATGGAGATGGAGCGCACTGTGAGCCTCAGCTGATTCCTTTGCGGGTTAAGGTTTGAAGAGCTGTTCCACCAGACCGAATGGTTACACATGCCCTCTAGTGGCTGCCAGCAACTTGCAGGGAGTTTAAAAGCATTTTCTCATTATAGGACCTTTGCACAGAACTGCCGAAACATCGAACATTTAAACCTCAATGGGTGCACAAAAATCACTGACAGGTAAGTCATGAGGTTGAGTTTGGGGACTAAGTGGCTGCGGGGGAGGCTGGAGAAAAACATGGTTGAAAATATCTTTAGTGTGCCTGTTCTTTTTCAGCACGTGTTACAGCCTTAGCAGATTCTGTTCCAAGCTGAAACACTTGGATCTAACCTCCTGTGTGTCTATTACAAACAGCTCCTTAAAGTGCATCAGGTAAGAGTGCCTGTTGTCCGTGGTCAAGAAAAGCGGTGACTATTCTGGTTTATCTGAAGCCTTCCTAATGGTGCTATTAGAGAAAGAAATTGGCATCTCAGCGGGTCCCGGGGTCGTCTCCTTCCCAGAACTGCTTGTGCTGTCCTGAACGGAAGGAGGAGGGAATGCGCAGAGGTGTTTCCCTTTCTTGTTCTCTAGTGAGGGCTGCCGAAACCTGGAGTACTTGAACCTGTCTTGGTGCGACCAGATCACGAAGGACGGCATCGAGGCGTTGGTGCGCGGGTGTCGGCGTCTAAAGGCCCTGCTCCTGAGGGGCTGCACGCAGGTACCCGCCGGCCCCACCGCTGCTCTCTTCCGTGTCGGGGGACTCGCTGTCGCCTCGGTTTCATCCTCTTCTGCTTTCTCTCTCTGTTTAGTTAGAAGATGAAGCTCTGAAGCACATTCAGAATTACTGCCATGAGCTCGTGAGCCTCAACCTGCAGTCCTGCTCAGTGAGTAGCACCCCTCAGTGGGGCGCTGCCCGTCCCACGCGTCTCCCGCAGGGGTCTGCTGTGGGCCCGCAGAGCCCCGTGCAGCCAGGCGACTGACGCACGGCCGTGGTGCCTTACCCTGATCTGTCTTCCTGGGTCCTTACATGACCTGTCTTATCATGAGATCAAAGAAAAACAAGGCATCACCACTACTGCCTCCCCTAAAAATAATATGAATTTGGTCTTGATTGTTTCAGAGTGTTGAGGAAGATACTAGAAATGCTGTGAACTAGTCACTAGTTGTTAGGCCTGAACAGTTTATGATAAGATCTTAATTTCTTTCTTTTTTTTTTTTTTGGAACTTATAAATTGGGGATGCTGAGCGTGGTGGTGCACGCCTGTGATACCAACACTCAGGAGGCAGAGGCAAGAGGATCACCATGAATTTGAGGCCAGCCTGGGTTACATAGCGAGACCATGTCTCAGATAGGTAGATAGGTAGGTAGGTAGGTAGGTAGATAGGGGATGATGACATGTCTAATTTTGCAGCGGATAAAATGAAATAACTGATGTGGAAATGCTTTGAAAATAAAGGGCGTATGCAAGAGCAAAGTAGTATTCTCTTCAGGACATAGCCTATAAAAATGCTTGGTCCTCCTTCACTGCTGTGTCGGTGTTGATTAGTGAAGAGGACGCCTGCAGTGGCCCCTGGGCTCTTCAGGGGGGCATAGATTCTGAGAAAGGCGAGAGCAAGTCCTTACTCTTGGCTTTTAATGAATGACTCTTGAATCTGTAGAGTCCCTGATGGTAGAAGAGAAAACAGACTATCTTCTGGACAAGTCTTGACCTTATGGGCGTGGTCTTTTCAGAAATAGAACCTCAAACTTTCTGTAGGGTAGCTGGAACCATAACCTAGATGTGCGTGTCTATTTCTACATGAAGTGGTATACTTAAGGAAAGATACTATTTTGAATCTTCATGACTTAATAGAATGCTAAGGGGTTTATCAATAATCGATTTAAGTTTCCTGTTCTCTAAGAACTCGAGGAAATATAAGTTGACATGTGTATGGTGAATATTTAAGGCATTAATATGAAGGCATTCAACCAAATATTAATACATCATTTGGCTCAGCAGGCATCATGAGCTCTTCATTTAATCTCATGTTTTATTGTCAGGGATTTTTCCTTGAAAAAAATCAAATCTTTTTTTAAAAATTTGTTAATTTTCCACTTTTATTAGTATATGTTTGCAGTACATAATGATTACAATCCCCTACAGTGAATGTACATAACACATGTACATAACACATTTCAATTCCCTTCTCCACCCCTCTTCAGCCTCCCCAAATCAAATCTAGATCTGTTTTGCTAACTCTTGAAAATAGAAATGGAGGGCTGGGGATTTAGGTCAAGTGGTAGAGTGCTTGCCTATCAAGTGCACGGTCCTGAGTTTGATCCCCAGCACTGCCCCCCTCCAAAAGAAATGGAATCTTAAACTTTTCCTTTCTGTTAGTAAAGCTTGAATATTTTAAAGCTGTACAGAGATAATGCAAGTACATGTCTGCCCTCTTCTTAATAGGAGAAAGTGGTAGTAACTGGCAACAAATTAAGCAGTAGTAGATTTCACTTTGCTGCTGTTCCTGTTCCAGTATTGATGTCCCCTCGCATTTTGTCCTGGACTTCTTTCCCTAGCGCATCACGGATGAGGGTGTGGTGCAGATCTGCAGGGGCTGCCGCCAGCTGCAGGCCCTCAGCCTTTCTGGGTGCAGCAACCTGACGGATGCGTCCCTGGCAGCCCTGGGCTTGAATTGCCCGCGAATGCAGTGAGTATGTCAAGCTTAGCAGACGGGTCTGGATGAGCAGAGCTGCTTAGAGGGCTGCTGTGTTGCTTAGTGGTAGGATATGTGCTTAGGATGTGAAGCCCTGGCTTCCACTTCACAGGAGAGAAACAAACCAACAAAACCTGGACAGAAAACAGGTCAAAGTTGTTGCTATCAGGAAATATCTAACTTTGAAATATTATTTATGCATTTTCTCCTCTTAAGCCTGGGTAACTGAAAATTAGCTCATGTTTTTCATGCCCTACAAAGTCTTTAAATTGCCTATTGGGTAACTCACAATTTTAGTAAATACAGTAGGTATATTTCATGATGACTTTATTGAGTAAAAGTTCATCTTCATTGTGCTTAAAAAGTCAATATAAGGAATGTGCTGGTATGGTGGGAAGACTCCTACGGGGACTGTTTGTGTTCAGGATGAGATTTTAGGGTTTGAGGCAGGTTGCATTCCTCTCTAAGCCTCCTGCAGCACCTCATCCGTTCAGTAGGGATAGGTTTTGTACTTCACAATCCTTAGAGCTAAAAGTCTGTCAAAGAGCAGAATAAATTTGAGCGTGCATTGTAAAGTGTATGTTTTTGTTCTTAACCAGCTGGTATTTTTCTCCCCTTCATGCCCCCTTCCCAGAATTTTGGAGGCTGCCCGATGCACCCATTTGACGGATGCAGGCTTTACACTTTTAGCTCGGGTAAGGTATAGGTTTTTAAAAACCAAACGGTAATACACTTCCCTAATTCAAAGATTTGGGGTGGCCAGGCGTGGTGGCTCACACCAGTATTCCCGGCACTTGGGAGGCTAATGCAGGAGGATTGCTGTGAGTTTGAGCCCAGCCTGGGCTATGTAGTGAGTTCAAGGTCAGCTTGAACTGCATAGCAAGGCCTGTCTCAAAATAAAAGACTTGGGATGGTTTGGGGGTATGGAAAGCTAGCTTCCAAAAATATAAGCACAAAGTCAAATAGAGCCCTAGGGACGTGCTTTGCTTTTTTCCAGTTGACCAGAAATCTGGCAAGGTCCTGTGAAGGATTCTGGAAAGATCTAGGGCTCCCTGTTACTTGGTCAGGCGAGACCACCCTAAAAGGAGCTTCTTTCCCAGCAGGAGACACCCTCCCCATAGTCACCCCAACCTGACCACTCTTGCATCTTCCTCTGGGCTGGTACTCTGCCCTCTGCTCCGTTTTCAACATTGCATGTGAACACCCACCACCATGGTTACTCTGGGGGCCTCTGTGGGGTGGATGCCAAGAGCCCGTGTCCTCCTGGGCATGCTGATGTATTCTTCTCCCTATCTCACCCCCTCCCATGTGGCTGAGGGCCCTATTCCCATGCAGTTAAATTTTACCTGCTGATATTTAGGAGCCACTGGGAAGGTGTGGGCAACTCTCTTTCCAAGTTGAGAAAACGAAATGTAGCCAGGGCAGGCCTGTTCCTATTCCCAAGCTGTCTGTGACACAAAGGGCACCAGCTCAGAAATGCTCATTCCCTGGGTACTCCAGGAGCAAGGCACAGTATTTAATGGACGTGAGTAGGACCCTAGCTGGAACTCAAAGAGACAGAGCGAGCATCCAGTGTGGCCCATACCTGTGGCCCCACAGAGCAGGTGTGTCTTGTGGACTCTTTCAGAACTGCCATGACCTGGAGAAGATGGATCTTGAAGAATGCATCCTGGTGAGTAGACTCCCAGAGACCCTGCAGGATCCCTGATTCAGCCAGGGACACAGCCCGCCTGTGGGTGCAACCCTTCTCACTCATCATAGGTGGTGGGGTTAAGGGAACCCTCTAGAACCATGGTCATGGGACATGTAAACTTGTGACTGTTCCTAGTCATCAGACAGCAAATAAGTTCAAGATAGCTCCTCCATTTGCCAAACTTTAAAATGAAAAAAGCCTCCTTTTATTTTTTCACAGACCTGGGGAGAAATAAGCTTGCATGTCCAGTGCTGAGGTGACTCCAGAGAGGAGACTCCAAGGAGTTCTTCTTGCCTCCTCCCTCTTTGTCCCCTACCCCTAGGGCCCCCGAAGCACCAGAGGTGAGACCAAAGGACAGTCTGCATCTCCAGGAGCAGACAGATTTGAGGATTGGAGAAGACAGGCGCTCCCAGTCAGTATGTTTAGAAGAGGTCTTAATTCTCCTTCGCATATTTTGATCCCCATGTTCAGGAGAAGCCAGGATCAGGTACAGTGTTAGGTTCTGGCAAGAAAGCCACACTGACGCAGCATGTTTTTCTCCAGATAACAGACAGCACACTCGTCCAGCTCTCCATTCATTGTCCTAAGCTGCAAGCCTTGGTGAGTCTTTTGAGTTTTTTTGTGACATTATTCGAATGAAAGGACCCTCTAACCACAGCAAAAAATTGGTGCAGGTTCTCTTTCTTTAAAGGTATCATCCTTCTTGGTTTCAAGGATCTAGCTGGGTTCACTTGGGATGTCAGAATGTTACTGCTTTCCTTGTGAGATGTGAACCTAATAGGGATTCATGTTCTGATCACCGTGATCATGTTCATCTTGTCAAGCAATGAGTTACCCTGTTAAAATGTTATAATCTAATACAAAAGATTGAGCGCATCCTTCTGTTACATTGCGTATATTTGTGTTCATCGGTAGGAATATGAATATATTCTTGGATGTATATTTTGGATCTTTTGATGGATCCAAAATGAGTCACTGGCACTCTCAGGCCTGTGGACCTTTCCACACTTCACACCTGGCTGTTTGCCTGGAAGCCTGGGGCTGGGGAGGAATCCCCATCCGCTGGGCAAGGCCTTGCGCAGGAATCTGTGCCTTTCCCACCAAATGACGGTCCCACTTCATCAGTGAGGAAATTGAGGCTCCAGGTGGGGAAGGGACTTACCCAGAGCTATACTGCTCAAGTCCCCAGGTCTCTTGGCTTCCCCTGGATCTGGTCTTCACACAGCCCGGAGGATGCACACAACAGATTTTTCCTAAGGCAGCTTCCCCTGTCGTCTTTGAGACCTGCTGTCTCCTCAGGGGCAGAAACTGTGAGATACCTTCAGCCTCTCACAAATGTGGGGGAATTTTGGAGCCCTTGCTTTATTTTCTCCGTTACCTTCTGCCTCTCCATGGCCTCGAGGGCTTGCTTTGCCCTTTTCACGACGCCCTAGACTGGAACGCCCTTCGTCAGTTTCCAGAGTCTGCTCACAGCGGTGCCGGAGGTACAGGGAGCGCAGTGAGGCCTCCACCTGCACAGGGCGCAGGCCCACCCGGCTGTCAGGCAGCGTCTTCCAGGTGGATGATGTTCTCCCCTGCAGGGTTAGTAGTGACTGAAAGCCTTCTCCATCTTGTCCCCTAGTTTTGCATAAGCTCTACAAGATAAGGACGCAAGAATAAAAAAATAAGCTATCATAAAACCAGAAGTCTAAGATAAGAGCCACCTGTCACCCCAAAAAACATAAGAACTATTAGCAGAAAAGCAGGGAAGCTGGGTATGGTGGTGCACGTCTGTAATCCCAGCACTTGGGAGGCTGAGGCAGGAAGATTGCTGTGAGTTCAAGGCCAGCCTGAACTACATAGCAAGACTCTGTTTCCAAAACAAACAAACAAACAAACTAAAAAAACAAACCAGGGAAACAACTACAGTTGAAAACGTCACACTGAGATCCTAATAGCCAAGATGGAGAAAAGAAACCCTCTGGATTGCATTTGTCCACTGTGCATCTGATTCACTTCACAGATACTTCTTGAGGACTAGAGAATAAGACCAGCTTGATCCTGACCGTGAAGCTTCAGAGGATCCTTGTTTAAGGGCTGCCAAGGAGTGCTACCCACTTTGATAATAGCAGTGCCTCTGTCAGCCTGCAGCAGAGCTGAGGGCAGGTGGAAGTGCAGGTTTTGTGGAGCAAATCTGTACTGCAGCAGGTCCCAGAGCACACGGTCAGCTTAGACTGACAAACGGCGCTAGCATGGCCTGTTCTCTGCAGGCCTGGTGCAGGGGCAAGTGGCCCCAAAGGAGCAGCCTGTCCCCACTCTAAGGAAACATGAGGGACAGCTGGGTGCGGGCTGCTGGATCCACAGTAGGGGTCTCCCTGCCTCTAGGTGTCAGAGGAAGCGGTGCTGTGGGTAGGGCAGGGGCTCCAGCTTGAATTCCGAAATGTGGCTAAAGATCTGCAAGCAGGAGGAAGACAAGAAGTGACCACCAGCTAGAAGCCAGCTGACTGCTACAGTTCAGCACCCCACACTTGTTTCCTACATGCAAGGGGCGCTCATCTCTGTTCGGTCCTCATGGACGGAAGGGTCTTGTGCTCTCGCAGAAACAAAATCTGCAAGGCCATTGAGCAGGGAAACCTGATTGTATTCGAAAGTAAGTCAAATGCACAACTGCAAGAAAGGGGAGTCCCAAGTTCAGAGATGACAAAGCAACAGGGCCCAGGAGATCTGAAGCATCGTGGAATGTGTTCACAGGCAGTTAAGGATCCTCTTTATTACTTGAGTTTGTAACTGAAGGATGTCATCTGCATGTCCTAATGACCATCAGGGGGCTAGTCTGTGCTTAAATACCAGTGCTAGTTTTGGAGGTTCTAAAAAAAAATCATTTTATTATGTAACTCATTGGTCTTAGAAGATATTCAAGCATAATTTTAGCAGTCTGTTAAAAAGAATACAGCCAAAACCGAAATTAGTTTCTTCATTGTTAGGAGGTTTTATTTTTCATCATGATTTATTAAAACACCATGATGTATAAGAAACCAAGACCATCAGATGGCAGACCAGTCCCCTCCCTTTGCAAGGGTGCACTGTGCCAAGATCACAGATCGCGCAGCTGCTCAAGGGCCTGCTCCTGCTTATGTTGAGAGAAGAGGAAAAGGTAGCATGCGGTACTCGGTAATATTTAGCTGGATGTTCTCTCCAATTTAAAGTGGAAACATTTAACAACTTTGAAAATAACTTTATAAAACAGAATGTGTGTTTTGTTTGTTTTTGTGGTGTGGCAGATCTAACCCAGGGCTTCATGCATGCTAGAAAAGTGCTCAACCACTGAGCTACAGCCCTGGTCCTACAATATGTTCTTTTCAGACTCCATTTCATGCCACTGTCTGACCAGCATCTCCCACTATTCTAGTCACTCCGTTACCCAGCTGCAACCTGATTATGCTTCAATGGACCCATCTTCTCATTGTCAGTCACTTATTTTCCCTCTCTCCATGGCTATGCAGCATAAATGCTGTTGTCAGTTATCAAACCTCTCCTCAATCCTCAAAATTCATCTTCTCTCCACAAAGCTTTCTCCTGTTTAAATGTTGTCCTCAGCTGTTGAGCCAGGTCTCAAAGTAGGGGGAGAATAAGGTGGAGAAGAGCCTGAGGGCATTTCACAGAGGGGCTGGGCTGTGTTCTCTCCTAGGTCAGTGAGGCCCGGCTGGATCTTTTTTTTTTTTTAATTTTTACCAAGAACATGTATTGGTACATTGTATACATAACGATCATAATCAACATGGTTATTTTGTAACTGTACATGATACATCTTGGTTTTCACCCCTCTTCCTCCCTTCCTCTCCCCTCCCTTCCACTCACCCACCCCTCCCTATTTGCAACAAGTGTAGTTACACTTTTCCATTTTTTCCCCTTTCATCTTTTCTTTTAACCTTCTTCTTTATCCCCCTTTTCCCTATCTAGTTCTCCTCTCTTTTGAATACTATCTCTTTTTTTTTTTAAACATAATATCTATTCTACCCCTTTGTCCTT
>PVJO010028343.1:0-18286 GCA_004026905.1 Hystrix cristata
TTTTTTTTTTTTTTTTTTAGATAAGATTGGCTAAGGGTTTGTCTGTTTTATGTAATCTTCCAAAGAACCAAGTCTTTGACTCACTTATTCTTTGTATTGTTTTCTTAGTCTCAATTCCATTAATTTCAGCTCTAATCGTAAAAATTTCCTCTCGTTTATGAGCTTTGGGTTTGATTTGTTCTTCTTTTTCTACATGTTTGAGGTTCAACATTAAGTTGTTTATGTGAGAGTTCAATGCAATGAATTTCCCTTGTAGCACTGCTTTCATTGTATCTCATAGGTTCCAGTATGTTGTATTGGCATTATCATTAAACTGTAAATTGCTTAATTTCTTCTTTAATTTTTTCTGTGACTCAATTGTTGTTCAGAAGGATGTGATTTAGTTTCCATGCATTTATGTTTTTTTGTTTGTTTGTTTGTTTCTGTTCCCATTGATTCCAGTTTAATTATGCTGTGGTCTGATAGTATGCATGGTATAATTTCAATTCCCTTACATCACTTAAACATGCTTTGCGAGCTAGTATGTGGTCTATTTTGGAGAACGTCCCATATGTATCTGAGAAGAATATGTATTCTGCTGTTGTAGGGTGAAACACTCTGTAGATATCTGCTAAGTCCATTTGTTTGCAGATTTGATTCGGTTCTGATATTTCTTTGTTAATTTTTTGTCTAGTTGATCTGTGTATTTGTGACAGTGGAGTGTTGAAGTCTCCCATTATAATTGTTTTCGTGTTTATTTGATCTTTCATGTTCCTTAATATTTGTTTTATGTACTTAGGTGCACTGATATTTGGTGCATACATATAATGATTATTATTTCTTCTTCTTGGAGTTTTCCCTTGAGAAGTATGTAGTGACCTTCTTTGTCCCTCTCAATCAGACTTGGTTTGAAGTTCACTTTGTCTGAGATTAGGATAGCTACCCCTGCTTTTTTCTGGGTTCCTGTTGCATGAAATACTGTTTTCTATCCTTTGATTTTTAATCTATGATTTCCTTTTGAGTTAAATGTGTCTCTTTTATGCAGCATATTGATGGATCTTGTTTCTTGATCCATTCTGCTAGTCTGTTTCTTTTAATTGATGAGATGAGACCATTTACATAGATGGTTCCAGATTTTATATACTGACTTATCGTTGTCATAGATCTTTTCTGTTGTTAGTTCTGTGTTTCACCTCAGTTTAACTGCTTGTCTTGCCTGGTGGATTCTTTTTATTAGTGTCCTTGTTATGGTAGTTTCCTTTTTCTTTTTCTAGGATATGCTTCAAAATAGTTTGTAGAGGTGGTTTGGAGGTCATGAATTGCTTCAGTGGTTCTTTGTCATGGAAGTATCTTATTTTTTGTTGAATCTGAAAGACAGTTTGGCTGGGTACATCACACTGAGTTGGAGATTATTTTCTTTTGAGGCTTGAAATATTTTGCTCCAGGCTCTCCTTGATTTAAGGGTTTTTATCTGCTGTGATTCTGATGGATTTACCTTGATAGGTGATTTTTTTTTTCCTCTAACAATTTTCAGTATTCTGTTCTTTTGTTGAATTTCTGGAATCTTGATTATTATGGTTTGGTGTAGATTTATTTTGGTCATGGGTAATAGGGGTTCTATATGCCTCACTTATCTGTATGTCAAGTTCTCTTCTCATGCTTGGGAAGTTTTCTCTCATTCCTTTGTAAATAATCTTTTTATATCCTTTTCACTGTCTCTTTCTTTTTCATTCATTCCAGTCAATCTTATGTTTTTCTTTTTTTTTGCATTATCTTGCAGTTCTTGTATTGATTTTTCATAGTCTCTAGCTATTTTTAAATTTTCCTTTTTATGGTCATGAACTGCAGTCTTCTAGGTCTGAGATTCTGTCTTTGCTTTCATTTAATCTACAGCATATACTTTCAAGGAAGTTTTTAATTTCTTAGATATTTGTTTGGATCTGTCTCATGTGTTCCGTTTCTTTTCTGAATTGTGTGGTCAAGTTTTCCATTGTTTTTTCTAAGCTCTGTTTTTTTATCTGTGTCTACTCTCAGTTCACTAAGCAGGTCTTTCATTATGATCATCATCTCTTTCTTGGCCAATTATTTCTAATCTGATGTTCTCTATAGCCTCATCCATCTGTTTTTAACGTCTGCTGCTATCATTTCTGAAAGTTTGGTTAGGGGTTTTCTGATTTCCTCTATTTCATTGTCCTCTGGATTTGTTCTGATTGGGCTGAGGGGGCTGAGGTTGTATTTTACTTCTGGGTCTCGTTATTTTCTTTGTACCTATATGTATTTCCCCCTTTTACTTTCAGTGTTGATTTTTGTTTTGTTTATGGGAGGATACCTGAAGACAGATATCAATGCTTTTCAAGGAGAAGTTTGTTCCTTTGGTGTCTTCTAGGTATATGTGGGTCTTGGCTTTTTTGTCTGTCTCAAGACCCTGGACTATGTTAATGTTTATTACGTCAGATAATTACAGTATTACCATATGAGAATGTACAACTGGTTATAACCCATGTAACACCCTTGTTACACTAGTATATTAGGAATAGCAATAGCATTGATTACATTCATGAAATTGACCAGCTGTGATAACTATTAACTTTATATCTTTAACCATAGGAGCAAGGTCAGCACAGTTACAAAGCAGAATCCAGTATAAACCAGGAATTTGTATGTAGTGGGTTTCCTGTTAGTAAAATGTTTTTACCCTGTATTGTAAAGAGGATAATGGGGGATAGAAAAATGTAGAGAGGTCAATGAAGAGAGTTCTAGTAGATGCAATACTTAAGAATAAAAGGATGTTACTTATATTTTGGGAAACTGGAATAGTTTAGGAAGAGTGAAGGAAGGGTGGGAGTAGTGGGTCAAACCATGCAGAATCTAGACAATATTCACTCATATGAAAAATGAAAGGGAGAGAGAAAACGAAAAGAAAAAGAAAAATCAGAGCATTTGGTTGAGGAAGGTGAGATATGACAATGACATCCTGAAAGTAAAAACCTGAACAACAATAACAAGAAAGCATAGGTAGAAAAGAGAACACATCAGACAGGTAACAGTATGAATAAAAGGAAGAAAAAATAGGAGAAACGAAACAAATATGTACATATATTATATATATGTAAACATATAGTGAGATTTCTCTGATGTCCACCACTTGGAAAACCAATTTTAGTACATGGCACTTGCTTAGATTCCTTCCCCTGATTCTAGTTATATTGGAGAGCTGATTGTAGGAGAGATACAAGTGTTCTTTCCCCTTCCTTTTTCCATTTCAGGCTGATCTTTGGCAGTGGCTGCTCCTTCTGGGGTGTCCATCTCCTGCACCTGCACACATTTATGATATTTGATGACTTCTGACTCCATTCCCACCAGTGCTGGCTGTGGGTGTGAGACAGAGAAAGACTTTTGTACTCTGGAGGGCTACTGATTGGATTGTCATTGCATACCAGTTTACTCCATGCTGCCCACTCCTCTGTGAACAGTTTCTGAGTTAAACTAAAATTAACCAAAGAAAGGGTTAATGCTGTTCTTTCAACCTCTTTCAACTAATCCTTTGAGGGTGCCATCTATCACATGGTGGGATGCTGCATGTTATAGTAGCTTTAATGTATTTTCATTGAATAGAGTGCTGATTATGGAGGAGTGAGAGCTCAATTTTGCCATCTATGTACATTTTTACAGTTTTTTGTAAATTCAAATTTTTCGACATGTCAGCAGAACAGCACACATACATACTCTATATGTGTAGCTATATGGCTTTCCACATGGCCGTGTAATCAGCACCCAAATCAGGAAGCATTGGATTATCATGTCCTGCAGAGCCTCTATTGTGCCTCTCTACTTAGTATCCTCTGAAGAGTGACCAATATTTTGTGTACATTTGAACTTTATAAGTTGGTTTCAGTTCCTTTTGAATTTTATAAAGGGATCCTCTCGGCATGTATATTTTAGTGTAAGGTTTCTTGGGTTAATATTAAATTTCTGGGATTAAAATTTTATATGAAGAAATACTATGTTAAGTGTAATTTGATTGATTCTTTTTCATTTCTCTGTAGTAGCCTGCTTTTCAATTGTTCCCAGTTTGGCATCATTGCAATTAAAATGGCTATGAATATTCCATGCTTATGATTTAGTGGATATGAATTTTCTTATACGTTAGAACAGAATGATTGGGACTTGGAACATGTTTATATTTAGCTTAAGGAGATGTGACTGAGTTTCCAAAGTGGTTGTACCAATTTACACTCACATCAAAAAGGTATTAAAAAGTGCCAATTATTCTATAATGTAACTGATACTTGAAAGTAGGTCTGTATTTTTATGTTTTTAATTTTATTTTAATGGTGCATTTTAGATGTCCAGAGTGATAACATTCATCGTAGGGGATATGTACCTGTACATGATATATCTTGTTGCTTCTTTTTTTCCCATTCTGTCCCCACCCTTCACCCCTTCCTCCCTCCTTATTTACAAAACTTTGTTTTCATTTTTTCCTTCCATTTCTTATTTCTCTTGTCCATCTGTTCCTTTCCCCCTCCCCCTCCGTGGTTCCCTTTCCCATTTGAACATTTTCTTCCCTTTCCCAATATAATACATTTTAGTCTTTATTTACACTTTCAGTTTCTCACACCAGAGAAACAATGTGGTATTTATATATGTGTGTCTGATTTATTTCACTTAAGGGTATGGGTTTTTTTTGTTGTTGTTGTTGTTTTTTGTTTTTGTGGTGCCGGGGATCAAACTCAGGCCCTTGTGCTTGCAAGGCAAGCACTCCAATCACTGAGCTAAATCCCCAGCCCCAAGGGTATGGTTTTAAAATCCATCCATTTACCTAGGAATATCTCAAGCTTATCATTCTTTATGGCAGAGTAGTACTCCATTGTATAAAAAAACCCAGATTTTCTTTATCCATTCATTGGTTGATGGGCACTTGGGCTGTTTCCAAGATTTAGCTATTACAAACTGTGCTGCTATAAATATGGGTGTGCACATATTTCTGCTGTATGATGCTTTTAATTCTTTTGGCACAATACCAAGAAGGTGAATAGCTGGATCAAATGGAACCTCTAGTCCTAGTTCCCTGAGGAATCTCCACACTGATTTCCATAGCGGTTACACCAGTCTGCACTCCCACCAATAGTGGAGAAGGGCTCCTTTTCCTCCACAACTCCTCCAGCATTTGTTATTGACTGATTTGTTGATAATAGCCATTCTTTCTGGAGTGAGGTAGAATCTCAGGGTTGTTTTAATTTGCATCTCTCAAATGACCAGTGATGTTGAACATTTTTTCATATGTTTATCTGCTCTTTCTACTACTTCTTAATCTGAGAAGTGTCTGTTCATTTCAGTTGCCCAGTTTTGGATTGGGTCTTTAAATTGGGGGAATCTGATTTTTTTGAATTCTTTACATATCCGAGATGTTAGTCCTTTGTTGGAGGAATAGCTGGCAAAAATTTTTTCCCACTCTGTGTGTTGTGTCTTCGCTCTGTTGGTGGTTTCCTTTGCTGTGAAAAAGTTTTTAATAAGATTAGATCTCAGTTATTGATTCTTCGTGATATTTCCTGGGCAATTGGGGATTTGTTCATAAAGTCCTTGCCTACACCTATGTCTTCAAGAGTTCTACCTATTTGATCTTCTGATAGGTTTATTGTTCCTGTTTTAATATTTAGATCTTTGATCCACTTTGATTTTAGCTTAGTGCATGGGGAAAGATACGGGTCTAGTTTTAACCTTTGTCATGTGGAGAGCCAGTTTTTCCAGCACCATTTTTAAAGAGGCTATCTTTCTTCCGGTGAGGTTGTTTGACCCCTTTGTCAAAGGTAATGTGACTGAGAATGTTTTGACCTGTTTCTTCATCTTCTAATCTGTTCCATTGGTCCTGGGGTCTGTTTTTGTGCCAGTATGATGCTGTTTTTATTACAGTAGCTTTGTAGTATAGTTTTAGGTCAGGGATTGTGATGGCCCCTGCTTTGCTTTTGTTGCCCAGAATTGCTTTTGCTATTCTAGGTTTCTTTTGGTTCCAAATGAATTTTAGGATTGTCTTCTCTAATTCTGTGAGGTATGCTATTGGTAATTTAATTGGGATAGCTTTAAATCTGTATAGCAGTTTTGGGAGTATGGCCATTTTCACTATATTGGTTCTTCCTACCCAGGAGCAAGGGATATCTTTCCATTTTCTGATGTCTTCTTCAATCTCCTTTTTCAAAGTACTGTAGTTTTCATTCCATATATCTTTTACTTCCTTTGTTAGATTGATTCCTAGGTACTTCATTTTTTGGAATGCTAGTGTGAATGGTGTTTTTTCCCTACTTTCTTTCTCAGTGAGTCTGTTGTTTGGGTACAGTCATGCTATTGATTTCTAAGTGTTGACTCTGTATCCAGCTACACTGCTGAAATTGGTTCTTAAATCTAGAAGTCTGTTGGTGGAGTTTTTGGGGTCTTGTATTAGCATATCATGTCATCTGCAAATCATGATAATTTAACTTCTTTTTTTCCTGTATTTATTCCTTTTATTTCTTTCTCTTGTCTATTTGCTCTGGTTAATGTTCCCAGAACTATATTGAATAAAAGTGGTGAGTGCAGGCATCCTTGTCTTATTCCAAATTTTAGAGTGAAAGCTTTTAGTTTTTGACCATTTAGTGTGATGTTGGCCTTTGGTTTGTCATAGATGTCTTTTATCAGATTGAAATAAAGACCATCTAGTCCAATTTTCTGCAGAGCTTTTATCATGAATGGGTGTTGGACCTTGTCAAATGCCTTTTCTGCATCTTTTGAGGTGATCATATAGTTTTGTCCTTGGCTCTGTTAATATGGTGTATCACATTTATTGATTTGTGTATGTTGAACCATCCCTGCATTCCTGGAATGAATCTTACTTGGTCATAGTGTATAATCTTCTTGATAATGTGTTGCATTCTGTTTGCCAGTATCTTATTGAGGATTTTTGCATCTGTGTTCATTAATGAGATTGGCCTGTAGTTCTCTTTTTTTGTTGGATCCTTCTCTGGCTTTGGTATCAGGGTAATGCTTGCTTCCAGGAATGAATTTTGGAGTTTTGCTTCTGTTTCAATTTCATTAAAGAGTTGGAGAATTAGTGAGATTATATCATCTCAAAATTTCTTGTAGAATTTACCAGTGAATCCATCAGGGCCTGGGCTTTTCTTTGTTGGTAGGTTTTTAATTACTTCTTCAATTTCAGTGGCTGATATTGGGTTATTTAGAGTTTTTATATCTTCTTGATGCAGTTTTGGTAATTCATATGTATCTAGGAATCTGTCTATTCTGTGTTTTTGATCTTATTTGAATACAGGTTCTCAAAGTTGGTATTGATGATCTTCTGACTTTCTACAAGATCTGTTGTGATTTCACCCTTTTCATTCCTAATTGTATGAATTTGAGTCTTTTCTTTCCTTTTTTTAAATAAGGTTGGCTAAGAGTTTGTCAATTTTATTTATTTTTTCAAAGAATCAACTCTTTGCTTCATTGATTCTTTGTATTGTTTTCTTAGTTTCAATTGCATTAATTTCAGCTCTGATCTTTAAAATGTTCTCCATTGTATGAGCTTTGAGTTTGACTTGCTCTTCTTTTTCTAGAAGCTTGCAGTTCAACATTAGGTTGTTTATTTGAGCTTGCTCTGTTTTTCCAATATGGGAGTTCAATGCTATAAATTTCCCTCATAGAACTGCTTTCACTGTGTCCCGTAAATTTCTGTGGGTTTTATTGGCATTATCATTCAGTTGTAGAAACTGTTTTAATTTCTTCTTTAATTTCATCTGTGATGCACTATTTGTTCAGGAGGGTGCTATTTAATTTCCACATGTTTATGGAATTTTTGTGGTTCCTTTTGCTGTTTTTTTCCAGTTTCAGTGCACGATGGTCTGATAGTATGCATGGGATAATTTTGATTCCTTTGCATTTACTTACGCATGTTCTATGAGCTAGTATGTGGTCTATTTTGGAGAAAGTCCCATGTGCAGCTGAGAAGAGTGTGTGTTCTGATACTGTGGAGTGAATTACTCTGTATACATCTACTAGTTCCATTTGTTCAAGAATTTGGTTTAGTTCTGATATTTCCCTGTTGACTTTTTGTCGTGTTGATCTGTCTCTTTTTGACAGTGGGGTATTGAAGTTCCCCATTACAATTGTATTAGTGCTTATTTGGTTTTTCATGTCTGTCAATATTTGTTGTATGTAGTCAGGCACACTGGTATTTGGTGCATATATATTTGTGATTGTCATCTCTTCTTCTTGGATTGTTCCCTTTACAAGGATATAGTGACTTTCTTTGTCTTTCTTAATGAGACTTGGCTTGAAATCCGCTCTGTCTACAAATAGAATAGCTACCTCTGCTTTTTTCCAGGTTCCTGTCACATGAAATGTTGTTTTCCATCCTTTAACTTTCCGTCTATGAATTTCTTTTTGAATTAAATGTGTTTCTTGCATGCAGCATATTGCTGGGTCTTCCTTCTTGATCCATTCTGCCAGCCTGCTTCTTTTGATTGGTGAGTTGAGACCATTTACATTGATGCTTAAAACTGACATATGTTGACTTATTCTTGTCATGTTATTTACTTGTTGTTGGCTCCCTGTTCTTCCCTTTGTTTAATTACTTGTCTTGCCTGAAGGATTCATTCTGTTGTGGTTCCTGAAATTGTAGTCCTCCTTTTCTCCTTCCAGAATGTCCTTCAGAATGTTTTGAAGTGTTGGTTTAATGGTCATGAATCTCTTCCAGTGTTCTTTGTCATGGAAGTATCTTACTTCTCCATCAATTTTGAAAGATAGTTTTGTTGGGTACATCAATCTGGTCTGAAAGTTGTTATTTTTTAGGGCTTGAAATACCTCACTCCAAGCACTCTTTGACTTGAAGTTTTGTGTTGAGAAGTCTGCTGTTATTCTGATGGGCTTTCCTGTATAGGTTATGTGTTTCTTTTCTCTAACAGCTTTCAATATTCTGTTCTTGTGTTGAATTTCTGGAATCTTGACTATTATATGCCTTGGGGTAGATTTTTGTTGATCCTGGCTGATTGGAATTCTGTGTGCCTCACTTATCTGTATGTCAAGTTCTTTTTCCATACTTGAGAAGTTTTCTGCCATTCTTCTGTGAATAGGTTTTTTATGTCATTTGTACTATCTCCTGCTTTTTCATTGACTCCAGTTAATCTTATGTTATTTTTGTTTGCGTCATCTAGCAGCTGTTGTATTGATTTTTCATGATCCCTTTCCGTTCTGAAGAACTCTTTCTTTTAGGTCTTTATAATTAAGCACACCTGTTGTGTCTGAGTTTTAAAGATTAAACACATCTAGAGTTAAACACTATGCATTTGTTAATTTGAGGTAGGTGAGATGACGGTACAGAACAGGGAATTTAGGCTGTCTCAGTAAGGATAGCATAGGTTCATTTTAAGGTTATTAGTCACCATTTTTGTTTTTTGCTTAAGGTCATGAAAGAAAGTCTGTTCTTGATTATGACGTCCTATGGAAGTGATGGTAAGTTAGTAACTGTACAACTTCATAATTTCTAACATAAAGATAAGAAAAATAGGGCTAGAACTCTCATTTATAGAGACACTGGTCAGTCTTTTGGCCAGGTGAGAAAAATATTTTGTAAGTGTAATGATTGCATTATGTTGTTATATTTGATTTTGTTCCATTTCCATCATGGAGTAATGCTCTAACATGTTGATATTCTGTTAAATCATTCACATTCGGCAAGGAATACTGCAAAGTGCTGTTATTTGCCAAGCCAGCTCCAGTTGTCAGCTATCAGGACTATTTCATTATATCTCAGTTCAACATTATAACCAAAGAGAAATAAAGTCAGGGTGATGGTATTAATCTGTGGTGTTTAGTATTGCACCTTGCCAGAATTCTGTTGACCACTGTTTGTAGTTGGATTAGAGTTACTCTCTCTTGCTACTTTATTTCAGAGTAAATTGTCACTTCACCAGATAGTACAATAAGTAGGAAGGACCATTTAAATCTCTGGACAGAACATACTAGCAAACTGCAAAACAAGCTGTGTCAGAAATAAATGAATATTAATCCTCAAAACATTTAAAAACAAGGGCTTAGATGATTAAATCAGGCCAATAAGACATGTCAAACTTGTATGTTCTAGTAATTCAGTTGTATATTGTACATGTTCTTTTCTGCATCAGCTTCCAGTCAGGAAAAGCCTAGGAGCAGAGTTCAAATTCATAAGCACATAAGACAGACGGGAACTACTGGTCAATAAAGTATTGGGAATAAAGGCACGGCCTTGAAAAGTTTTAAATACCAATTTCAGGTAAATGCATGTCTACGAAAAAAATCTTCAATATATTTCTTCTATTCCTTTTAAACTAGGATGCTTAAGTGAAGACAGTTAGCTATTTGGGAATAGATTGTGAGTTTAAATGTGATTAAACAATAAGCTTAAAATTTTAAGTTTCCATTTTAAATATGAACTATTACAAAGAAGTATTAAATCATAATCATCCAAGTTGTTCAGAAGACTTGTATGAGGAATATATTATTTCTTAAAAGATGTTAAACAGTAGTGGGATTTGTTTTTCTGAGTATGGGGAAGAAAGTAGCTGGGTTCAGTATGTTGCAGCAGTGAATAATGATTTATGAAGCTGATAAAAAACAATGAATGCCTTGAAAAATCTCTAGAGTACTTAATATATTATATAAAGTAATTTTAGATTAAACTTGATCTAAAAATAATTTAAACCCGAAACCCTAGAAATAAAATCTGTATTTGTGCTCAGACATGACTATGTTGTCTTTAATTTGAAAAGTTTACACTCTAAAGCACATTTATGCTAGTATATATTTAGCTAATCATAATTAACCTAAGAGGATTGCAGTGGATTAGTAGATCTACATGCAATTGTGAAAAAAAAAAAAAAGAATTGGCAATTCCTTACCTTCACTAAGCTTCCACCTATGGTAACTAATTGCATAAACCTAATATTATAGCACAGTTAGAAGATTGGTATTGATACAGGCAACTGACCAGATTTCATCAGCTTTCATCAATTTTACCTATCGTCATTTATGCATATATAACACATAATAATTATACATAATTACTAATATAATTATATAGTTACTTACAGTCATATATATATAATTATATATATATAATTTTACTACATGTATAGATTTATTACCACTATAGTCAACTCTCAACTCTCAGAACTGTATCATTAAAAGAATTCATTTGTGCTACCATTTTATTTTCACCATTACTTCCAACCTACCTTCTTGCTTAACTCCTTGCTGCTATGTAACTTGAAAGTATATAGCATTAGATTTTTTTTTAACTCTTCAGGTTTCCTTTGTGACTCATCTATATTGTTATATACATCAATAGTTTGCTGCTTTTAATTACTTGAAAGGAGTCTATGGCAAGTGTATACTACAGTTTAAACATTCACTCATTGAAAAAAAAATCTCAGTTTTTTTTTTTCAGTGTTTGACTATTCATATTCCGATGTTCATATGAAGATGTTTTTGTTTTTATTTCTCGGCTAAAGGCTGTGGTGGTCATGTACAATTGCTGGATTGTGTAGTGAGTACATCTGTAGTTCCATAAGAGCTGCCATATTTTTCTCCAGAGTATATACCATTTCGCATTTCCATCAGCAAGTCACGAGTGATCCTGTTCCTCTAAATCTTCATCAACATTTGTTGCTATCACTTTTTAAAACATTTCATATTATAATACTTTTGTATTACATCATTATAGTTTCAACATGCATTTCTATAGTGGCTAATGGTGTTGAACATAATTTGTTATGTTCATCTTTTTTTCTAATGTGATTTGTTCAAAGGTCTAGTAATATACCAAAATTTAAAGACTTTTACAATCAACCTAAAAACATTATGTTTTCTCCTTTTCATCTTGAGATTTAACAAACAAATCAGATTTTCAATTTGTAGTTTATTTCACTGTTTTCTTTGAATTTTGGCTTTTAGCAAGATAGAATTTATGGTTAATTTTTTTAAGCAAGAATGGCATAATTAATTTTCCAGTGTCTCTTCCTTTAAAATTATCAATAAATATCTATTTAAAAGCTTCTCAACTATTAAATTTATTTTAAAGATCATAGCATTAGGCCACTTAACTTAATTCTGCCTATTTTTTAGTTACTTAGTTCCACAAAAGAAAATTGATAGTTCATTAGATGACATGCAGAGTGAAATGATATATGTCAAAACAGACTGAAATTTTCAGTTTCTTTCCAGGGCTTTGCAACACCTCTAACAAAGGCATAGAAATTTGAACATAGCAGAGTTTAAAATCTATTTCCAATCAGAATTTTCTCCATATGATGGTGTCTTCTTAGGAACATTGAGACAATATTAACAGTTTAGGGAAGGAGGAAGGAGGAGAGGAAAGAGCATTGAGAAAAGTGTGCCATGATCAGATTAGTGTTTCCCAAGGACTATATGTAAAGGGTTGGTCTCTAGGCCATGGTACTCTGGCAGGTAGAAGAGTCTTTAGGAGGAAGCACCTACTGGAGGACTTCAGTCATTGGCGCATGCGTGCCCTTGAGGAGGGTATTGGGGTGCCAGGCTCTCACTCATCCTATGTTGTTCATCCTGGCCATAAGGTGAGTAGTCTGTCACATACTGCTGTCATGATGTGTTGCTTTACAAGAGACCCCAAAACAATAAGGCCAACCAATCATGGACTGAAACTGCCAAAATCATGAGCCAAATTAAAACTTTTCTTTTCATAAGATGATTATCTTAGGTATTCATTGTAGTAATAGCTCGCTGTAACACACATTTGAACAGAATTTGGATGGATCTTCAAATGTAGCAATGTGATTGGACAAGTAGGCAGAGTGTTCCATGAATAACAATAAGATCAATGTTTTTCATAGTATTCCTCAAGATTTCTCTATGGTAAATTTTCTGTTTTCTTAACAATTTTTGAAAGTAGGATGTTAAGATATTCAACTGTAGTGGAATTGTACTTTACTCTTCTTCTAGTTCCATCAATGTCTTTTTTGTTTCAAAACTCTTCTGCTATGTTCCTGATATATCGACCACTTTATCATTATAAAATATCTTTCTTTATCCCTTGTAGTATTTCCTGTTCTTAAATCTATATTGTACAATATTAATATAAAAACTTTAGCTCATGTAACTTATATATATATATATATATATCCATCCTTTTAGATTTTATGCATCTCTATATTTATATCACTGTTGTTTAGACAACATAATTAGATCATCTTTTTATAAAATGTTAAAGTTTTTGACTTTTAATTGGAGTGATTATTTATAGTTAGTCAAATTCAGATTGTCAACATCATGAAGTTTTAACTCTGTTTTCTTTTGCCTTATCTCATTGTTGCTTTTTTCCCCATATTTTCTAGCCTTCTTTTCTGTGAATATTTTCATGCTTCTTTTTCATTTGTACTATTGAATTTGCAACAGTATTTTTTTTTCTTTTTAGTCAGTAAATAAAAACCTTTGGAGGAGAAAAATATTTTATATTTATCATATAATTGTGATTTCTTCTTATCTCTCCCTGTATGCACACACACATCCATGTATATATATATAGTACAAAATATTAATTTGTATAGAGCTAAATTTTATCTACTAAAATTTTCCTTCTCTCTGGAAACATTCCTTTCACATTCATAGGTAGCAGTATGTTAGTATTGAGCTATCTCATACTTTTTAAAGAAGTGTTTTGTTTTTATTTTATATAAAATGGTATGTTGAATTCTATGTTGTAGTTATCTTGTGTTTTCAGGATCTTATGATTTTGCTTTATTGTTTCTATGCCTATAATAGTCCCTGATGAGAATCTGTTATTATTCTTATCCTTTTCTTCTTTAATTATTCTTTTACCTCTGTTAATTGCTTTAAGATTTGATCTTTATTGCTCTTTCATAAATTTCATTAATATTTGTTTCATTGTACTTTAGTTTTTTTCCTGAGTGTTTGCTGATTATCATAATTTTTTACCTTATTTTTTATTGTCCTCTATTTTCCTTTCTTTGCACACCAGCAAGGCATACCTTACACTGCTCACTCTTATTCTGCAGTTCTCTGATGCTTTATTCATTTCTTTTCTAGGATTTTTTTTTTAATCTCAGTATTTCTTTTGGCAGTCAGTTTTTATCTCATAGTTTTTCAAAGTTAGTCTTCTTTTATTGCATAGTTTCTCTTGGATCATTTCTCTGCATGTTATTTTGCACATATTTAAATTATTACCTGTACCATCTCCAGTTTCTAATACATTTTCAAGTCTATGTATTTTTCTTCTTAATTCTTTTACTTTTCATCTATAGTATAATTTTAGTTAATTTTTCATCTTCAGTTTGTCTTGTCATAGCCGTGTGTTCCTCTTTTTGACACATAGTTTATATTTGTAATAGTTGATTTCACTAACTTTTTTGCTAGTTTTAAGATCTATGTCATTTCTGAGTCAGAATCTAATAATTTTTCCCAGGTTATGGGCCTGCTTATGGGTTGTTTTTATATATAATAAGTTGCTTTTTAATTTCACAATTAATTTTACCTTGTTGAGTTTTAGCTTTTCTGCTTTTCTTTTTTTTCCTATAAATATCATTTGGCTTAAGTTTGTCATTTAATTCAATTATTTGTAAATAATGTGACCTTCAAGATTTGGTTTAGTTGCCTATTAGAATGGATTCGTATCAATGTTTAGTTCTACTAATAAGGGAAATCCGGTCTCATTAGTTCTACTAATAAGGGAAATTCTGCTCATCATTAGCAGAATTTTTCATTGTAGCTAATAGGTTCATTGGCTTTTCCCAGATCTGTTCACCTTCTAGTGTTTGTAGTGTGTCTTGTCATAGTCATTCTTTCCTGGAATTAGGGTCATTCCTTCACACCTGTGTACAAAACCATAGCCAACCAAAGGCTTGAGGGAGCCCCTCTGAAGATCCCACGTGCTCTTATTCTTCTGCACGTACTCTGTCTGTGTGCGGCAACTTTCTCTTGAGTATGCTTCCCTCTAATTCTAAGCAACTTATCCTTTTGTCATTGGACAGCATTTGAGGAGGTTCTCCAGCATGGAGATGAAAATCCTGGACTCACCCCCACCTGCAAGACAGGTTGCAGGTTCACTGACTTCCATGACAAAACAAAACAAAAAAAGAAAAGAATTTTTGAGGTGCATTAGTGAGAGGTGTCAAGGTGTTTATCAGGTGGAATTTCAAAAATACGCCGTTGAAGAGAACAGTGTGGGCCCTCAAGAGAAACACAGTGTACCTTAACCTCGGTGTATTTATGTGGCTTGGGGAGTGAAAAATCTATGGAAAGAGGGAGTTTGATGTACAGGTAAAAGACAATGACCCTTTCTGTAAGTAGAGTCATGGCCTATTCACAAGTGAAAGTAGTAGCCCATTCATGAGAGAAAGGCCCATCTTACTTATTCATTTCAATTAAAAATTTATTGGTACATTTTAGATACACATAATGATAACATTCATCATATGGAATTTATACTTGTACATGATATACTTCTTTTTTCCCATTCCCCTTCCTTCAAGCTCTATTTTCCTCTTTATTTACAGAAGCTTTGCTTCCATTTTTCCCTTCTATCCTTTTTGGTGAAAGCCCATCTTATAGAAAAAAGTAGGATAGGCCATCCCCAGGTGAAATATACGGGATACATGTAAAAATCATGACTTGCAGGTGAAAAGACATGGGAGAATGCTTATTTGCCTTTAAGACTCTTAGGAAGTTTTCTTTTTTTTGAGTGAGTTTTCTGGAAGGAAAAAAAAAAGTTGAATAACTTTTGTGTCCTGAACTACAGTTTTTCTTGAAAGTATAATTTTAAAATGATGATTTTCCCTTGTCTCCTTTTACTTATCTTTATTTCTGCTATCCTACCTCACTCTGAGGACTCCAAACTTTGCTGTTATTCTTTATGAAGGCTGTTTCCTCATCTACATGCAGGTAGTTGGCTTAGTTCATTGTAATCTCTTTTCTCAGGGATCACTTTGTTGCCAGTGGCTCAGTGTTTGAAAGCCATTGTTTCACATTTTTTGTCTCATTGCCAGTTGTTTAAACGAAGAGAATATCTCTCATTCCATGATCACACACCAGAGTGGAATTGTCTAATGATATCTACTGATGGATAGGTATTTTTAATTTAAATAAGATCCAGTTTTTCAGTTTTTTTCTTTTATTAATGATTTTATGGCCTATTTTTGAAAACCCTGTGTAATCTAAGAGCATAGAGATATTTGCATGTGCTTATTTCTGTAACCTATTTTTTCACATTTAAATTTGTTATCTATTTTACAGTTATTTTTTACTGATGACTCCATCTGGGATTATTTACTTTCAGTTAAAATTAGCTCTGAACAATACAAAAATGACAGTGTAATCTTCATTTACTCCTTTCTCCATTAATATATATATAATCTATCAGAAATTGCCACTCTTGGCTATGAAAGGATTAAGGATTTATTCTCCCACTTTAAGCAAATAGAAAAAAAATAAGTTAATCAACTTAGACTTTAAAAAGATTTAAAAAACGTCTCCAAATTATGTATTCTATTTTTTTTTTTTTGTGGTGCTGGGGATCGAACTCAGGCCCTTGTGCTTGCAAGGCAAGCACTCTAATCACTGAGCTAAATCCCCAGCCCTGTATTCTATTGATTGAAAAATATTTCAATATGTATGCTCATTTGTTTTATTTATACTACTAGTTTATCTTAGTTCACTGAAAAGAATATTTTCTGTTATTATGTGTTTCTCTTCTGTAAGAATCTTTTTGGCTTATATCTTGTACTCTGGGTAACTAGTTGGAAAATAACAGTACACCACAGAGTAACTGTTGTTATCCTCTTGTTATTTTGTTATTCAATTTTTTTTTTATTTTTCATGAAATAAAAAATCATGTTTTTTAGCTCAATTGCATTTCTCCTCTGCCTTACATGGAGCCACCAGTTCTTTAGACCTAAGTAAATTCCTTAAAATTTCTTTTATTAACCCAATTTAACATATTTTGGGGTTTAGAAATCAGTACCCCAAATTACAGCACTTGGACATGTGGGTGCTTTGAACTGCGGACTGAAAATCCTCAGCATGGAGGTCTGTTTGACCTTCTCTTACCCCACCCATTGTCTCTCAGCCTTCTTTCTGCCCTTTGCCTTCTGGGTGGCTTTCTCTTACTTCCCTTGTCTGACTACGAAGTTGCTCCAGGAGTGATGAGATTGTGATGTGTTCCTTCCTTATCATCTCATCAAAAAGGGAAGATTAAAGAAAAGCCTGACAAAAGGTCAGCACCACCTATTCATTTGGGGATTGCTGCCCGAGACTTTATGGGCATAATAAGACAGCCTTTTTTCATCATGCATTTCATTCCATCACCCTTCCATGACCTATTGCCACCTCCCCTACAAACCACTATTCCTCTCTGTAGTTTAGGGTACTACACAAACTCTAATAATCTGGCTCTTCTTTGAGTCTCATACTTTATGTGGCTTTCATTCACTTGCACACAATGTATCTGTATGTCTTTTTTCTGTTTATCTATTGTCAGTTTATTTCATAGTATCATAGACAGCTAAATTGGAAATTATTAGACAGTCAGAGAGGGTCGAGCCCTTGAGGGTGTCAGTGCAGGAGATGAGACACATCAAAATTGTGGCTGGATGTGACTCTGAAGAGAGCCAAGTTTCAAGGTGAAGATGTAATAGCCAGGCCTGCCAGCCTCCTTAGAGACAGTGCATCAGGTGCATGGACAGGTGACCAGAGTGTGGACAAGAACATCTGGACCCATGCTCCCTTCCCAATCCAGGAATGCCTTCATTCTTTTTATATTAGAAGTTACAGAGAAGTTAAAGTTACTGATGCTTCCATATGCTCTTGCCACATGCCTCACTTCCCTATTGGATCAGTATTAGTTAAATGACTATACCTGTGATCCTATTGATTGATTATACTTTGACCCACATTGTGCCCAGATTGTGATTTTGCTATAAAAAGTATCCTTGGAGAAAGAGCCTCCATGACAATACACTTTCGGGATTCCTTCTGTGTCAGGAGCTTTCTCTCAATAAACCCCTCCTACCCTTAAACTCCCTTGTCCTCAAAATTTGTTCTTCAATACTGGGGAGACACGAACTTGGCACATCTGACATCTAACAGGTCGGAAGTTATTTTTCCTCATAACAGTAGTCTTAAATGTCAAAACTTAAAAGGCAAGATCAAAATTCCTCTCACCCTTACATATACTTCAATACAATTTCATTTCACTTTATATTTTAGTGGATCACATGGATCTTCCAAGGCATTAATTGTTCAAACAAATCCTACTCAT
>PVJO010028344.1:0-18287 GCA_004026905.1 Hystrix cristata
TCCTGTATCTATTATCTAGGCTACCTGCCCCCAGGGCAGCCCACACTCCCACCCCCCAATCTCAGGCTCACATCCTTGATCCCAGCAGAACAATGCCAAACCGATCAATGGATCAATTTAGTAATCACACACTCTAGATCCAGCTATCTCTTACCACATGAGGCTTTGGGGGGACATCTAGACACAAACCATAACAGTTCCCAAATTTTCCCCCAAATTTGTAAGGAATATAGCGGAATAAACATTTAAATTATCCCAAATTGCTATAGATACAATAGCTTTGGATTTCCTTGTGACCAGTGAGGGGGAATCTTTGTCTTTGCTGACACTTTATTTTGTAGTTGGAATTAACACCAGAAGACTCATTTTATTGATGCAGTTTTGGAAGCCTTAGGCCATGTTTCCAGAGTCCTTTTTATAGTACATTAGTTACTTTTGTTATCTTCACAGACATGTCATGTTTATTATCCAGAGTGTTAAATGTTTCCATGTATTTCTTTCCTAAAGATGATCCAAAATATAGTAGAGGAACATGCTGAGGAGCATTGTTACTGAAAATCAGGTCTCCATAAATGAACATTAACTTCCAAGAAAAGCAACAGCAATGGCAAAAATCTGGACAATCTTGATGATCTTCCTTGCATATTTGACTGTGAGGGAATCAAAAGGTGGGCTGGAAGTAAAAATTAAAAGTATCCAAACTCTTAGAAAAAGACTGACAATTATCCTGTCTTGGTTAGTGTTAGGGTTAGAACTGATTTGAACCTAATTAGTGAAAATTGTCAATAATAGGTAGTTGCCTCACTTTAGTGAACACACTTCTAAGCCTGACATTAAATATCTGTCTCTGTAACAGGCACAAAACATGCTCTGCAGGCTGATCTCAGCCCACTCTCACTGCTTGGAATCAATAAACGTTTCCCAAGAATGCTTAATAAGGTTAGAAGTTTACTCTCTCTGACAAGCAAAGCTCTTTGTTACTTAAATAAGCATCAAATTTATCTTTGTGCTTTTGGTTTCAGGTTTCAAATGTGGTGTCAATTTTTGATGGGAGACACAAGACAAATGATGTTCTTAGGATCAGCGAGAGAAATGACAGGATAAAGAAGTCATATACAAAGTATTTACTCATGGCAATAACTTTAGACATTAGAATACAGTGTCTGTTTTCCATTTCTTCTGATTTATTTTCTGCTCAGAATCCCTGAGGACAAAGATGTATATTAGCTATATGTGATGTAGACCTTTCCAGGTGTGTGAGAACATTGTAGAGCACGCTAAAAGGTGATATCTAAGGCAAGCTGGATGGAAGAGAACTTTCTGTGGAAGAGAGAAATATATGGTACATTTGTGTTAGGTGCTTCATGCCTTTCCTCCACCTCATGGGTAAGGAGGAGAATGTTCTACCTTTCCCATCCTATCTTGAGGTTAAGGTCCCAAAGGAATTTTATTTTGGATTTGGAGGCATTTATTGTAGGTCCTAGTGCTAACTTCTTGTTTGGAGTTTTCTGAGGAGCAGAACATGTAAGGTATAATTAACTCCTGAAATTGAGAGGATGCAGCAGAAAATTAGTAGAATACTAAGTCTGTCAGAGAAGGTAAAGATAAGCCCCGATTTCCTGCAGAACCGAGTCTATCATAGTTGATAGGAATAGATGTGATGGTTAACCTTGATTATCAACTTGAGTGGCTTAAGAGATGCCTGGGACATTAGTCTGTCTGAGTGGGCCATAGGGGTGACCTTGGGGACTACATCCAGTCCCTGGCCCCTTCCTCTCTGTTCTCTTGTGCTCTCTGCTTCCTGGCTGCCATAAGGTATGCATGCCTCCACCACGCCCTTCCACCACACTATTTCTGCCTTGGAGTCAGACCATATGAAACTGGGAACCAAAATAAACCATTTCCTCTTTTAAATTGTGCATGGCAGGTATTTTGGTCCCAGTGACATCAAGCTGACAGTACGATAGACTTCCCTAAAGTGCAGGGCCAGCTTCAGAAAGTGTGGTTTCGGATGGGTTTGCTGCTTCCCAGGCTGCCCAGCAGGGTCTGAAGAGACCTCACAGTGACAGTCAGGGTAGCAAACCTGACTTGCTCTGGATATGAGGAGTTATGGGAGGCTGACCAGCAGGAGCTTAAAGACCATCACATTGGCCATAAAATAGAACTAGTAGCTACGTGGCACCAGCCTCAGATGCTGGATCAGTGGGAATACCAACAGCCGGGGCTGGAAGAAAAAGAACTATGATCCAGCTGCACAATCTCTGCCTCACACAAGGGAGGGGTGATTCATGCCCTCACGCCCTTTGCTAAACTGCTAATCCTGTTCACAATGGTAGACCCCTCATGACCTGTTACCTCCCGGAATCCCTACTCCTTCATACTCTTGCATCTGTGATTAAGCATCAATATGAATTTTGGAGGAGACACAAATATCGAAGCTATAGCAGTAACCTTCTAAGATATTGTCTGTCTTTTAAAAGAAAAAATTTTAAACATTTTATCCTACACAGGGAATCTCTTTTATAAATGACTTTTATATTTAATTACTAATTCATGGGATTAGTTATTAATTAATTTTTATAGCCCCCTTAAGTGTATACTAAAAAGGTTCTTGGATTCAGAAATTTTTAAACAGTGTAAATTTCTAAACTTCACAGCAAGGGGAATAATTTTGAAACTAAGGGATTTAACATATACATCACATTATAACAGATGGTAACCTTGGGTGTTACCTAAGCATAAAATCAGCCTTTCTATGGATTCAGACTGGTAACAACAAAAACACATGCATGGAAGACCAAGCTAGCACAAGAATACATAGAGTAACATTTACATTGTAGACTAGTACACTTCTGTAAGTAGTTTTGTTGGATTAAAGGAAAAGAAAATCCTGAATTACGATTTGGAATACATTAGGTGGTAAACAAGAATTGGGTTCATGGCAATTATCTGTGAGTTGCTTTCATAGGTATGTCTTGGTGATCTTTTAGAGCCACAATGTAGAGTCAGTTCTATCTTAAAGTTAAGGTGACAATGAAAGAGACAGTTGTTCACCCTCTTTGGGTGACCTAGGGCATTAGTGGTCTTATTCATTCCGTATTAAAAAGGTAACAGTCGCCTACATTCAAATGAGAGAGAGGCCAGTGCACTGTAGATTTAATACTTTCTTCTATTTGATGACTTTGGCTCAGAATTCTCTGGTTCTGAATTCTTTGGTTACTGCTATTATGAAAGAATAATAATAAAAATATATTCTTTTGTGTCTTTCTGTTTACAAATAAATCTTTCTTTCCCCTTTTCCTTTCTGTCAGCTCAGTTTAAATAGTATCATCGAAAGCTCTCTCCTCCATGTTAGATGTTAGCTACACTTGGGCATTTATAATTGCTAACACTTAAATACTGAGCACAACACAAACCCACCTTGAGCTGCTATCAACTGATTACTTAAAACAGCTGGATTCAGTCTTCATTTTCATCCTGTCTTGACCAAAACTGCTTCCTGGAGCATACAAGCTCTAGTCTGATAGTATCTTTCTTAAATCCAAGACAAGTCTTAAAATTTCTGAAGTGTATACACATGTATGTAAATTGTCATTGCTTATTTGTTTATATAGCTATATTGGGGTAAATTATTCTAACTTCACTGAATTCAGTCTTTCATTTAGCTTTGCGAATAAAGGAACAGCACAAGAGGAGTGACCTATGAATTAATGTCTGGTTTCATAGAGATGGCTTTGTGTGTTTCAGACAGAAAAGGAAATGAATTCAAAAGATAGAGAGAAGCATCTTTACAAATTATATCATTGTTAATTTGCAAACCTTAACTTTATGAAATGAGAAATTTATCCAAATAGAGAATGTGCTGGTAACACAACACCCTGATTTTCAGCCTTTTACTGTAGAAGTGAGGAGAGCAGTGATGACTGGGTAGGTGCATAGCTGAACTACACAATGGATAGAATATGGGCTGGCTCAGAGTGCCAGCAAAGAGCTGCCTGCCCCTGCTACCTAAAAGATTCTGAACCTGAACTTTGTAGGTAGGGTGTTTAGACAGAAGCTATTTTAATCTTAGTATTTATATGATTTTGTGTCATTTCAAAACATTACATTGAAAGAATTTTATTTCTTCAGTATTTAGATCTCAAAAGAGCCTAAATGTGGCCCCTGATTAGTAGATCGTAGTCTTCCATGTGAAATTTAGAAGGATCTCAAGGATATGCTACTTAAAACTATCTAATGAAGACTTCAGGATTCAGATATTGTCTTTCAGTGTTCCCTGTGACCTGTAAATGTGTGAAAGCGGAGAATGTATATGCCATCATTCTGATGTGTTTTTGTGTGTAGTGTGGATGGGAAGGGGAGTTTCTGATTCTCATGAGAATAGCAAACAGAGCAGAAATGAATTACATTTTCTAGGAGGCTGTGACAGGGTGACATTATTAAAATTACAAATTAAGTACAGGTTGGACATCCCTAAGGCAAACATCCAAAATCTGTAAGATAGATTTTTAGATTTTGGAGCATTGCAGATTTTAGATTTTTGAAATAGGGAAGCTCAACTAGTAGAGTTTTTGTACATACTACAATATTTGATAAAATCTGAAACCTGAAACGTTGCTAGTCCCAAGCATTTTGGGTAAGGAATACTCAATCTACATTTATTTAGAATGTATGGAGCATCCTTCAGCACTTGGAGTATAAGAATATTGGATTAGATATATATTATCTCCAGAGTCAAAGTGACTTAAAATATACCGTTGTGTGTGTGACTGCCAGGTAGTTTGTTGGGAAATATGGTGCTTACTGTAGACATTTTGTAAATATGTAGAGGTGTTAATTTGTGTATGTATGTGTGTGTAATGTATGTGTGCATATATAATTGGAATCATATTTATAACTAAATATCTAGAAGATGATGGGGTGTTTTGCGTGAATCTCCCTCTTTATGACACACTTTTTTTATAGTAACATTTTAAAAAAGTTTTTTGTCTTTTGTATAACTGTGTTTTGATACCTATTGTCCATACTACCTCTATCCCCCTCACCTCCTTCTTCTGACAGTGTAGTAATCACCATTTTACATTCAGAGCCACTTTTTTTTTCTTTTGTAGCTTACGCATATGAGAGAAAAAATGCAGGATTTTGTTGTTCTAGGGTCTGGTTTATTTCATTTAACATATTGTACTCCAGTTCCATCCATTTTGCTGCAGATGACAGGATCTCATTCTTTTTTTATGGGTGCATAACATTCACATACATACATATATATATAAATAATCTTTTCTTTGTCCATCTATCAGTTTATGAGTACCTAGTTGATTTCATATCTTGGCTGTTGTGAACAGTGCTGTAATAAACATGGAAATGCAGTATTTCTTTTTATATTTGTGCCATAATTATATTTTAAACCAAAATTTAAATTTTTAAAAATTATTGCAGCATATAATATACTACTAATTGTGGTTAAGACTTCAGTATGTTGTGATGTATTATGGGAGGCATCTTTTCTTTTTTTTTCTTTTTTATTTTTTTTATTTTTATTTTTACCAAGAACATGGATTGGTACATTGTATACATAATGATCATAATCATGGGAGGCATCTTTTCAACATAATCCAAATGGTTTTCTTTTTTTTTTTAGTACTGAATATTGAACCCAGAACCTTTTCATCGAACTACATCCCCATCACTTTTTAAAAAGTTTTAAATTTTGAGACAGGCTCACTAAATTGCTAAATTGCCCAGGCTGGGCTCAAACTTGCAATCCTCTTGTATCAGCTTCCCAGAGTGCTGAGATTAGAGGCGTGTGCCACCACACCCAATTTTATTTTAATTTTTAATGTCAAAATGTCTATATTGTTATATAAATTTGCTTTACAGTAGCTTGTTTGTTACCCACGGGGTATCTGTGGTAAAAGCACTTACAGCTAGGAATTTGGCATGAAAAATAATGCCTTCTTTCATATTCGTGCTTTGATTTTTTTTTTGATAACTGGGCTATCTCTGAGTGCACAATTTAAGAACCATTCATTTGTAGAATGAAATTTACTCTTCTCTGATTTTGCTCACTTGCAAACGCATTCATTGCCTTCCTTATTAAGCTTTTTCTTATCAATGCTCTTATAGATTGAAAAATGTCAAATGGCTCCATAGTGGCCGCTCACTTGAATTTGAGGTTAAAAGGGAAACGGGCATTTTAGGCCACTATGAAAAAGAGTTAAATTGAATGAAGTTCTGAAGAAAGAGAACGAAGTACAATAATATGAGTATTTATGATCTTTATGGAATTGAAGAGGAAAGCCTTGTCTCAGAAAACAATCCAGTTAAACTGCGAGACACGCGATAAGCTCTTCAGAGGCTGGCAGTTACTGCAATTCTTAGACAGTTCAGTTTTACTTGGGAATAAGTAGTGAACCTTTTTGGTTTTGACACACAAGATACAAATGGGCTGGATATTCCACTCTGTCCTTCCAGGATAGATTTCAAATCACAGTAAAACTTATCAAGAAACGTAATATAAAACTGGATTTTAACGTTCATTCCCACTGAGTGTGCATCTGTGGCTGAACAGTCTAGCTGATCTGTATTAGGACGTAATAACTTGAGTCAGCAACTCTTATGAATACATTATAAGTGTAATTACATGGTGATAAAGCGATGTGACGGTTGATTTTTTCAGAAAATATTTTTCTACTTTTTCTTCTAGTCTAGAGGAGTAAACAGAGTATATTTTTTCTCAGACATCTCCCTCTCAACAATTACTTCCACATTAGCCAGTTACAGTGTTTTACTTAATGTCTATGTATTTTCTTCTTTTCATTGATTAGTTTCCATTGTGAATAAGGATGTCTTCATACAATTTCCCAGAATCCCATGATGTATTTTAAGGATTGAAATAGAGCCGAAGTAGAACACGAACAGCAAAATTAGGAGTCCCTTCTGCAGTCCTCCTGTTGGGTCCCACCGTACTGCATGGGGGAAAATTTTAAATCAGTCCTAGCACCACTTAGCTTCAGGACAACATACATCTTTGTGGAGATCTGTGGCAGCATAATAATCATTTAATGTGAAAATACATGTGGCAAAGAAAGAACATTCAGACTCTTTGAAACGTAGAAACATAAATTTTTTGCTCTTCTTTCTTTTATTGAGTGTAGTAGATGGATAAGAAATGAGTATTTTTACCTGCCTCCTGGGAGAGTTTGATGATTAAACCCTCCTCATGAGGACAGAAAAACTAGTCGTTTGCAGTTAAATTGTTCGTTCAACACTTGTTGAGCACCTATCACGTATCAGACATTATTCTGGGTACTAGTTTCCTGTAAATGAACAGGAAGATATATTGGGAAAATGTATAGAGAGAACCATACAATTTAAAATACAAATATTACATATACATTTATAAATATTTACTGAGGTGAAATATTATTCAGCTGTACAAATTAAATTCTTTCATTTGCAGCAGAATGATTGGAACAGGACGATATTATGTTAAGTAGAATAAGCCAGACTCAGAGAGATAAATCATGTTTTCTCTCATATGTGGAGACTGAAAAAGCAGATCTGAATATAGAACAGTGATTTCTAGAGTCTGGGATGGGTGGGGAAAGGGGGATAAAGGAAGGTTGGATAACAGGTACTAGAGCACAGAAGGACGCTTTGGTGTTCTGCAGCAGAGTGGATGATTACAGTTCAGTGTAACTTCTTATATATTTTATGAAGTTGTAGAAGAGTGGAGCTTGAAGACTCAAAATGTAAAGAAATGACAAGACAAGACGAATGTTAATTACCCTGACTGGATCAGGGCATGCTGTATGCCTGTGTTAAAATATCTATCACACTATACTCAATTAATATGTACAATTAATGAATATTAATAAAACATAAAACCCCAAAAATACTATGACAAATAAAGCAAGTAGGGGCTTAAGGTTGAGGTACTGGAGGTTTCTGGGCTGTGTGGGTGAGAGAGAAGACTATTTCACGTAATGACTTAGGCTCTGGGCTTAATAAGCCTCAAGTGGATTTTGTTAAAAAAGAAGGGCATTGGGGTTTGAGGGAAGAGGCAGAGTGTCCTGAGAAGCTGGGAGGAATGTGAAAAGACAGTCTGAGACTGGAAGGAGATCTGTGTGTGCTGCATCCAGGTGTATGACCTGTGAGTGTATCCCCAAGAAGCGCCAGACCCAGGGGAGGTTGTGTGAGCAGGGAGGCAGTGACTGTTCACTGTGATATGCTGTATTTTGGCTTGCTTGAATTAAAAGTTGTCTACCAGATTAGTAAAGCACACTTTTGGGTGTGTCTGTGCAGGTCTTGGAGGTGCGACCTTGGGTATTATATACAGTTGCTGGTCCCTTCTTCTCAGGTACATTCCTCTGCTCTGCTTCCCGGCTGCGATGAACTAAGCAACTTTGATCTGCCACATTCTTCAGCCATGATGTTTCTGCCTTGAAGCCAGATGGCCATGACTGGATGCTCTGAACCTGTGAGCCAAATTCACCCTCTCCTCTAAATTGTGGGTGTTGAGTGTTGTGTCCCAGCAAAGGGAAAGCTGACTAATAGAGGCATCACCCAAGTCCTGGGTTTCCAGCCTCAGCAGCCTCCCTTGACCCCGTGTGGCAAGAACACTGCGGAGACTGTGAGATATGAAGCACACTGTGAAGACCGACTCACGGGCACAGCCTATTTGGGCAGGGACCAGTGACCCAGCTGTGGTGGGACTGTTGCAACAAGAAAGAGCCCGGAGCCCGTCTCAGCCCTGGGAGTGTATGTGGAGTACCAAGAATGCTCTAAGGTGAGTTTTCTGCTGGGTGAAAATTACATGGATGTTTAGTAAATAGAAGCAATTTATATTGCACATGGGGGCATGTTGACTGAAATTCATAGTGGTTATATTTAATGACTTTTTCAAACTGTATTTCATCCAGTTCTACCCACTCTAGTCTCATCTTGCTGAAAGCATATTTATTTGCCTATTTCTACTTGAACATTGCTTGAACTATCTTGCTCTCTGGGGTTTACTAAGGATTTGACCTTTTATGACAATATTTCAGCAGCTTAAGAAAAGTTCACTGGGGCAAATGGTGGTTTTACAGCTGAACTTTATGATGTCTTTCACATGTTAAAGTGCTACCTGTTTTTAAGGACACCTAAATTTAAGGCCTAACTTTTAAGAAGTTACTATTTCCTTTGAAAAGACTGTAGAGAAATAGAATGCTACCGATGACCTTTTTTTTTGTCTAGGAGGTCAAGGAATATTCTATTTTTTTTTTTAGCAGCTTTGAAATTCAAGAAAGGTCTAAATGACACTTCTGATCTCAGAAAAATGGCTGTGAAGAGGTTTCTGTGTAATATTCATTATTGTACCAAAATGATTATGGGCTATGAGTCATTGGAATCAGGTGTTTAAAAACCTGTGACTAGAAATATTGCTGGTAAAACATGGTTGATATTTCCCTCAATGGCTATGAAAACTTCTCCTTCCCCTTTCCTTGCTATAGTGTTCCAGTTTGTCTGCAGTTGAAGATAACACACCTTCTCCTTTTCATGCTAGCTCTGAATGTGTGGGATTAGGAAAGGAATGTATTCAGATAGTGAGAGATACTCAGTTTAGAGGAGGGTGAAATAGTTTTCTAGCAATAGCGGTTCTACTAGTTTTAGATCCCAGTGGAAGTGTGACCTTCTATGTTCTGCGGCTCCACTTAGCACTCTAGCTTTGGTATATTCACAGATTTAATTTCACACTCTGTGGTGGGAGGAATTGCCAAATAACTCTTTCCTCAACCCTTCCATGAAAGACAGTTTCTAACTCAAAAGGACACAATCCAAGCAGAATGGGAAGCAGAATGTGGCTGGGTGACTCTTGTGTAGTCACCTGGTCTCAGCCCAAACGAGAACCTTAGTGTTTCTGAACTAAAACGGGTTGCCCGTTATTTTATCATGGCGAGGCAGAGCCCTGACACTGGGGAAATGTTCTTCCTTCTGCATAGAGACTTATTTGTCTCCAAGGAAAGCTAATGTTTGTCACTGAGAAAAGTGCTTGTTTAATTGGTCCCCTAGTAAGGGACTCAGCAGGCCTGCCACTATCACAGGAGGGAAGCTGGAATTAGAATTGGGGGACACATGTTCACTCTGGTTAATGAACTGAGGTAGGGTGGGAGCAGTATCACCACTCATTGTCCAATCCGAGGAAGGAACTGAGAGTTCTTTTCACCTGTGGAGTGGAGTAGGGAGAAATGCAGTGGGTGAGTAGCTGAATTGGGCAGTGGAGTTTATGTGTGAGTTATGAGATAAGGTGTTTATTTTAGGAATTAGATCTTATGTAATTTAGGAACTGGTGAAAATCTGGAAGGGCAGTTGCAGGATGAGAAAAAAAAATGACTTTTTGAGAAACTTCCATATGCTTTTCCACAATGGCTGCACTAACGATCCATTTGAGAAGCTGAGCATCTCCAGCCACCAAAGTGGGGCCACAAAGTGAAGTACAAGGGGTCATCTGTGGCAAGCTCTTGTCTCTAAATGGTTGCTGCCTCTGGCGGGTTCACGGTTAACAATGTCAATTTTTGGGAAGAAAAGTTGGATGCAGAACAGAGGACATTAGGGAGAAATGGAGCCTATTGGTGCAGAAGTATCTGTCCATCTCTGTTTCTGTCAGTTAATGATGCTCCAAGCCTGATGATCATTGCTTTACTTCCATCTTTTAAATACAGTGTACTTTTTTGGCCAATTTACCTCCCACAGGGAAGGGGATCCTGGGAAATATGTAGTCCAAACCTCCACAGCAGGACTATGAATCTGAGGGAAGTGGGTCTGATCAGAGGCAGAGGGAGCTCCGAGGTGGTCACCCTTATTGTGAAGAATGAAGGCCAAAGTTTTGACATTGTGAAGGATGGAGGCCATATTAACTAGAATGTTAACTTTGTTCATCCCACACTGTATATTTCTCTTGTGAACTTACCCTTACTAGAGAATTTCATAATCTCATTGTGATCTAGTAGATTAGCCTTCTGGAGGCTCTGTATTAGTTATAATGTTGCTACTGGCAGAAAACCTAAGAGTAACTTAAAATAGAGATTTATTTTTTGCAGAGGGTAAGAAGTCTGGATGAAGCCTGTCCACTCAGTAAGGTCCTGTAGGACTCAGGTTATTTTGTGCTTGTGCCTATTGCCCCATAGTTTCAAGCCATTGCCCCAGGTTCAGGCATTACATCTGCTTTCAAGACAGGAAAAGGAGAAGGCCAAAAGCTTTCTCTTATGGAGAAATCTTCCCTGCATCCCACACTCAAACTTCTGTTTGAGTGACCAAAATTGTGTCATATGTCACCTTTAGTTGCAAAGGAAACAGGGAATGAACTCCCACCAAGTGAAAAGGTGTTACCATAAACTGTTTCAAATTGATCACAATCATCTTACGGGGGTGGGGAGGGAGTCTAACTGCCCTGTTTGAGCAGAGGACTGGTGTTCTGGCTGCACAGAGCCACAGTGGTAGTGGTGGGTGGGGAGGATGTGGCTACCAAGGAACAGTAGCTAAAGGGGCCTTGCTGTTCTTCATTTCTTCCTCGGTCCCAGGAGAGAAGAGAGTATTCACTTTTCTGGTGGACTGTAATAGAGAGATCCTGTTAGTTCTTAGTGACAACATAGTCCAGAGAACTGCAACTCTGAAGGTCCTGGAGAAAATTTTACCTGCTGTGGAGAAGATAGGACCAAATGTTCTGAATAACCACAGTCAACAAACAGCATCTTCTTAAGTGGAAGGGGGTGATGGTGGGGTTGTCATCTGAACTATATCTCTGTCACAGGACTTATTAAATTATACTGTGGTTGTATTATGTTCGGGCCCTCCGGGAGGAAGCAAGCTCCTTTAGCATAGGGATCTCGCCTTTTATTTCTGTGTTCTGGTGTCCAGCATGGTGATCTGAGAGCGAATACTGATTGTTACAAAAGTGATTGTTGGGCTGGGGATTGAACTCAGGGCCTTGTGCTTGTTAGGCAAGCGCTCTGCCACTGAGCTAAATCCCCAGCCAAAAGTTAGTATTTTTAAAGATTTTTAAAATATGATTTCAATGTGGAGTCAAGATTGAGAGTCACTGTAATAGGATGGATTTCTTTTTTTCTTTTTAAAAAACTCCCTGAAAAGTACACAAAATACTGAGCAAATATCCAGTGGCATTAGGTCTTGAAGATGGCTGATGTGTAAGAATCTTGAGTCGGGTTTATTTCTTGTTGGAATTTGAGCAGCAGCTATGTGTTGCCACCCCAAAAAAGACAGTGTGTTCTCTTCCAAATGTTTGGTCTTGATAACCGCTCTTCAGCTAGCCTATTAAAAATCTCCATATGGGAACTCCATGGGGTTGGGAATGAGATGATATCCTCAGAATTATAGCAGTATTAATGACAATATGTGAATTAGTGACCTGATTTTTCTCTTCATTCATCGCTCAGAATGACATAACCATAACTAAGGCTTAAATCATACCTTCATTCCCTCCTTCCTACTCCGTAACATACAATCTCTTTGCTTCACCTTTCTCAATTCCTGGTTGTTTTGCAGTTTTAGATTTCTAGGCAACTCTAAATTTTCATATCACTATATAAATCTGGTAATTCTAGCCAGGCGTGGTGACATACACTTGTAATCCCAGCACTCAGGAGGCTGAGGCAGGAGGATTGCTGTGAGTTCGAGGCTAGCTTGGGCTACGCGGTGAGTTCAAGGCCAGCCTGGACTACATAGAAAGACCCTGTCTCAAGCCCACCCCCTGGAAATGTTGGCAATCGTCAAGGTGAGAGGATCTTTCCGGTATACTAGATACGAGGACAGATTCTGTTTCTATGGAATGTCATCATCAATTTAACTACTGAAAAGGTCCCTAGTCCTGGTTGTGTTTGAATTATGACATCTAGTTTTATATGTGGCTGGTTGGAATAAATATTTATTGAAAGGCAACGTGGCTATTATGGCTTGTATCTAGCTGTCTCCCCAAAGCCTCATGTACTCATGGGTGGAGTTTTTTGGAGGTGGATGGATCTAGGGCATGTGACTGTGGATTAAGGGTATGATACTGGGATTAAAGGTGTGCAGTGCTGGACTAATCCACTAATAGTCCTGGGTTTAGGTAATGGGAAGCCCCACACTGGGTGTGGACGTTGCCACTCAAAAGGTTTGTAACCTGGATGGGATGAAAGGGAAAGGAGGGCTTGTAGCTTGCTACTTCACTGTCTCCTGACTGCTTTGCCATGGACTGTTTCCTCCTTGTGATGCCCCCCACCCTGCCTTGGAGCCAGCTGCCTATGGACCAGGACCTCGGCAAGGTGTGAGCCGAAACAAACCTTCCCTCTTTTAACTTGTAGATGTTGAGGATTTCATCTCAGCAATGAGAAAAGAAACCAAGACAATGGCAAAGCAGTGTCAGACAGGTCTGACTTTGGGACCTTGATCAGCTGTATTATTTAGGACTTATCACTTGATCCTTTTGATCCCTGGGTTCCATGTGACCAAAATGTCTTTCTTTCAACATGATGCTCCTATCATCTTTAATACATCTATATTGTCCCACTAAACCAAACCAAACCAAACCAAACCAAACATAGTAAAATCACACAAGTCTCCGTTGTCTCAGTTTGTTTGCACTCCCATAACAAAATACCACAGATCAGGTGACTTAAACATTTATTTTTTACAGTTGTGGAGGCTGAGGATTCCAAGATTAAAGTGCCTGCAGACTTGGTTCCTGATGTTGGCCCACTTCCTGCCTTTTATGCAGATGTCCTCTTTCTCATTGTATCTCACAAGGTAGAGAGACGGAACTTTGATTTTTCCCTCTCTTATAAGAGTGTTAATTCTTTCATGGGTTCTCCACCCACAGGATCTCATCTAAAATTCACTCCCTCCTAAAGGCTCCCTCTCCTAATTCTATCACATTTGGGGTCAGGACATCAATATGTAAATTTTAGAGAGATACACATATTCAGTCCCCAAACTCATAAAATCCACGTGTGCCCCCCCGTAAAATATAACAAATCTTCTGTCAACCTCACAATTATTTTCCTCATAGGAAAATATTTCAGTGTATCTGTCTGGTTTAACTACTCTTCATTTCTCACTTTCCATTCCTCAGCTCAGTCTTGACACTCCACACGCCTGGCTTTGCTCACCTCTCTGTTCACTCCTTTGTTTTAGGAGCTCCCTGGGCTTATGTTAGGCCTTCTCCTTCTCACTTTGTGCTCATCACCTAAGTATTCTCACTTGTACCTGAGGCTTGATTTACACTTACATGTGAATGGCTGCCCAATTCACACCTTCATTCCATCTTTCTTCTCTGGGGCCCAATTTGTCTAACTGGCTTCCTGACATTTCCACCTGGATGCTTCAAAAGACAAATTAAGACTCAACCAATTCAAATTAGAGCTAAAATTTTTTTCTTCCTTAAATCTTTTTCTCATCTACTTCCTTAAGAATATAGTACCATTTTATCCATATATTTTATTTTATCTTATTATTATTATTATTTGGTGCTGGGGATTGAACTCAGGGCCTTGTGCTTGCAAGGCAAGCACTCTAATCACTGAGCTAAATCCCCAATCACCAAATCTTCCTCTGTACCCTTTAAGGCAGCCACATCCCTTTTCATTGGGACAGGCTTGTAGTAAATATTTATGACTCTTCTTTTCAGTAGACACTGCAGACACTGAGAGGTTATTGATTGAGGAGGAAAGTAAATGGGAATGTGACATGAAGGAGAAATTTTTCTTTTCCATCAAATCTTGATTTAGAAGCATCTTGGAGGATCCATGACTATCCTGGTCCACAAGAGCGTGCTTACTTGAAGAGGAGACAAAGGGCAAATGTTCTGAGGCTGAGAAATTCTCTCCTGCCTCCACACTTGAGCTTGGAATCACCTCATGTGTCTCAGGGGCATCCTCTGGAGAGTTTTGCAATTCTGCACCCAAGAATTTGTTTTCCAAGGAGAAGTCCTCCGAGATTGAGGAAGAAGTATCCTCCACTTTGTGGTCTTGAGTTGGAGCCAGTACGTTGGCTGTACCCTGCAGAGCATCTTGTAAATCCAACTTGCCTCTTGTACCTCTTGACTTTTTTGCAGGTTGTTGTAAGAATTTCTTCTCCAGCTGTTTTCTATTCTCTCTATGCGTCATAGTTCAACTCTTTGGAGAATTGCTGATATCCAGTAAGATTCTGTCTCTGACTGCTCTCAGAGAATTGTCAACAATGACGAGGAATGAAAGTCATACACCGCAAAACAACAAATGACATAAGAAGCCATCTGTTCACCAGATCACTGTCCTTGGTACTGCTCAATGTGATACCACAGTTGGTATGATACCAGTTATCACTAAGGCCTCAGCAGTGTTCTGTGACCTGTTGATGGCATCCATAGAGTTCCAGGACGCAGCTGGTATTCACGTCTCTGCAGGATTGCTAAATCCATTGCCTAAGTCGATCTTTCTTTAACTTGAACTTCCTTTCTTCTTTTCTTGGTGCTGGGGATTGAACTCAAGGCCTTATGCTTGCAAGGCAAGCACTCTAACCACTGAGTTAAATTCCCAGCCCTAACTTGAACATTCGTATCTTGAACTTCATACCCAAAGTATAGATAGATGATATTAATTAAACAAAGGAAATCCTTTGATATGTCTAGGCATACTGTACTTCTGAATCTCCCCAACCCTGAGGATATGGCAGTACCAGAGAGGATTAGGCTATGCTTGTCTCATGGAAATTAGTAAATATATCATCACTGTATTACTATTTAAATTATTTGGAAATATGTGTCAGATACATATTATAATATAGACTTAGATTTGAGAGTGCCTCATAAAATAGAAAAATTCCTGTGCTTATTGAATTTCTCCTGTTCCTGGGAACATTCTTATGCATCTTCACAAGCCCACTTGTCTCCTTTTCCACTCTTCTTCATCACTTTCCCATTGGGTGGGAGAGAGATTACTCTTGGCTACACAAAACTTGGTCTTTGTCAGGAATTCTGTTCTTGTGGCTGACGGTCTTTTTCTCTGTGATTCCATGCCAGTTCCCAGTCTGTCTGTTGGAACATCTGTGTCCTGTACAGAGCTTGAACTCTGAGACAGCTTTATTTTACCTCCCCTCATATGTAGAAACATACCTCATCTTTTAAGGTCAACCTGTATTTCCTCTCAGCCTTAATAATTACCAAGAGACCCCAGCAATGGCTTATCCACCTTCGGCCTCCTTTACTCCTTTGGCCCTATCTGTAGTTGTCCCCATTTTCCATGGGTGCATAGCTCTAGGTTGCAGGCCCGACATCCAGGCCACACTTCCGTGCCTTGGGATGGACTCTGCCATTGGAAGCCTCACAGCTGGTGCTGCCCCGAAAGTGCAAATTTGACACCAAGGCCCTGGCCGAGTCTTGGGCCTCGACAAGCAAGTGTCCTGGGCAGCATGGAGCCAGTGGCCCCGAAGGCCGGGGGTCGTAAAGGTTTTGTGTGTCCTTTTTTCCATTTTGGTGTTAAGAGCACTCACTGTAAGATCCACCTTGTTAATAAATTTTGAAGTGAACAATACTATATTGTTCCTTTTAATAAAAATTTAAGTACACAATACTGTATTGTTAACTATAGGTTACTATGTTGTACAACAGAACTCTCAAACTTAATTAACATGGAGCATAACTGATACTTCTTTAACCAGAGCTGAAACTTTATACCCATTGAACGACTGACTACTCATTTCCTCCAGCGCAGCCCCTGACAACTACTGTTATATTCTGGATTGTGTCCAGAATAATTCAAATCAGAATCTCGAAGAGATATATCTGTACTCCCATGTTTATTACAGAATTATTCACAATAACTCAGAAATGCAAACATCCTGGGTAAATGAGTAGGTGGATAAAGACATGGCAGAGGCCATGAAATATTATTCAGCCTTAAAAAGAAGGGAATCCTGCCATTTGTGAAAACATAGATGACTTCGAGGACATTATGGTATGTGAAATAAGCCAGTCACAGAAGGACAAATACTGCATGATGCCGTATAAATGAGGTATCTGTTATAATCTGACTCCTAAATATCTCTCGAGTCGGTCTGTACCTATCTATTTCCACTGCTATCACTCTCGTTTAGTATAGCACTTGTCTGCCATAGCCAACGGAAATAGCTTCCTAATTATCTCCCCGTTTCCTTTCCTTACTGTCCTCAATCTGTTCACACTACTTCAGCTGGAGCGATCTTGAAAATCGAACTTATCATATAATTGCCTGATTAAAACACAGCAGTGAATTCTGATTTTTTCAGGATAAAGTCCAAGATCTTTTAACTTTGACCTACAAGGATCTGCACAATATCTGGTGTCTGCTTCCCTCTGCAGTTTTGCTTCACACCGTGCTCTCCTTTACAGTCTGTGCTTCAGCCCTGTTGATTCTCAGTCTGGAAGTACACCCTGCCTGGTCCTCCTCCAGGGCCTGCCTCACCCTCCCTCCATGGCCTGGATATGCTTCTCCCTTTCTGACTCATAGACCTCTAATTGCTCTTCACATGCTGTATGGTGTGTCCTCACAGTTTTGTGAACCTTCCCTAAGTGACATAGTATCAATTTATTAGCTTGCTATGATTTTCATGGCAAAATACCACAGACTGGGTGACTTAAGCAACAGAAATTTGTTTCTCACAATTCTGGAGCTAGAAGTCCAAGATCAAGGTGTTGGCAGATTTGATTTTTCCTGAAGCTTCTCTGTCTGGTTTGCAGATGGCCGCCTTCTCGCTATGTCCTCAGATGGCGTTTTCTTTTTTCTTTTCTTTTTTGGGGCGAGTGCTGGGGATCAAACTCAGGGCCTTGCACTTGCTAGGCAAGCACTCTACCACTTGAGCTAAGTCCCCAGCCCCAGATGATGTTTTCTTTAGGCATGTGATTCCCTTGGCATTTCTTCCTGTGTTAAAATTTCCTTTTCTTAAGAGGACACTAAACAGATTGGATCAGGGCCCTCCTGAATGACTTCATTTTCACCTCTTTAAGGACACTATCTCCATGGACAGCTGTGTTCTGAGGCACAGAGAGAAGGGCTTCAATATCTAAATTTTAAGGAGATGTAAGTCATCTCATAACAAGCAGTTTTAACTTTGTGCTCAGTTGTATAATTATCTTTGGTAGTACTTTATCATCTCAGTGAGGACAGAGACCAGCCTGTTGTGACCCCCATTGCTATTACATACTCCAGCTGCATTGTAGTCTGTTTATTAAATAAATGAACATTTATAAATGAGAAGAGCCTAGTAGAATGTGCCCCGTAATAAATGCACTACAA
>PVJO010028345.1:0-18286 GCA_004026905.1 Hystrix cristata
AACAAATTTTAACCTAAATCAGGAGTTTCCATGTTTGTTCATTCCTATTTAAGGTTTTGTTTTCCTAACAAGAATACTGCAATAGCTGGAGATTTAGCTCGGTGGTTACAGTGGTTGCCTTGCAAGCACAAGGCCCCGAGTTCGATCCCCAGCACACACACACACAAAAAAGAATACTGTAACAGACTGTCTTTGAACAGGATTTCCTAGTCTTCCAAGGATCGCTGAGTAAAAAAATTAACAGTTGTGCTGTAATGCCTGGACAGGACAGGAGCCTGAGGACAGCCTAGGAGGCTGAGGCAGGAGAACTGAAAATTTGAGTCTAGTCTGGCAACTTTGTGAGACCCCCCCATCTCAAAAAATAAAGAAAAGAGCTGGAGTTGTGTTAATGTGAAGGCACTGAGTTAAATCCCTAGCGTTGCAAAAATAAGGTAACGGTTGTAATAGGGTTTCTAAAAGAGTTGTAGTCCCCTTTTTTTCTGTAACCAAAAGCTGTAGACGTAGCAAAGGGAATTTTAATTCATTCACACCTGAAAGTTTCCCAGATTCCATTAAATCACTAGTGCCTGGTTTGGATCATGGCATGTGATTGGTTTCTAAAACCGTGTTTCTCTGCTCCTTTGTTGTATAAACTCATTTGCATGCTCCAAAGAATTTGACCTCCAATGAATTGCCTCCTTCTCTCCTTCATATACTCAGCGCTGTTGCAGAAGCCGACGGTACTGAGCCATTAATAAACACCCTGTCCAGTAAACGAGACCGAGCCATCGCCAACGCGGCCGCGGCGCTAACCAACATGGCCATACAGGAGCCCCTGCGCGGGGCCTTGCTGAGCCACGACATCATTCAGGCCCTCATCGGCCCGCTGGGTTCGACCAACACCGTCGTGCAGAGCAGGGCCGCCCTCGCCGTGGCCGCCGTGGCGTGTGACCTGGAGGCGCGGACAGAGGTGAGAGTTGCTGGACACCCTTGCTCCCTCCTCTTGCTGGTCAGGACCCGCTGTCGTGGCTGAATGTGAAACACTTTTCAGTCTTTGAACCTGTCTGCCAATTAAGTCCGTCCGAGTTGCAACAGTACTTTGGAAAACAAGCTGGCGTCTGGAAAGCAAAGATGGTGTGCGTAACCCAGCAACCCGGCAATTCTGTTGTCGGTGTTTATATCCCTAAGAGAACCCGTAACTGTGTACCAGGCAGCAGTGTTTATAATATCTAACCGGAAACAAGCCAGTTGTCCCACTGTTAATAGACAAATAATAGTGTATTCATAAAAGGGAGTCTCACGGCAGTGAAAATGAATGAACTGCAGCTCCAAACAGCAGGGATGAATTGCACAAGCGTTATGCTGAGTTACAAGGTATAGAAAATTGTGCTTCCATTTATATAATGGAAAAAATATGCGAATCCAAGCTATGGTTGGAAGGGAAAGGGAGGTGGCCAGAGGAAGGGGTAGAGAGAAAGAGAGAGACAGAGGGCGAGACTGGGAGAGCATTCAAGGTCGTATAAACACGCTGTTTCTTAAACTGGGTGATAAACAGGTGCGTCTTTCACTAGAATTCTTTAAATTATAGTGTACATGCTTGTGCTTCTCTTATATGTCATATCCTTAGAATTTATGATTGAATTCTTAGCAAATCGATCATATACAATTCTTGCTGCTTATAATTCCATTAAACCTTCATTAGAATTTGATGTAAGTGTACAGGCATCCTTTCTCTCTTGATTTTCTCATATTTACTTGTCGCCATTGCACGAGTTCAAACAGTCCACTGCTTTGTCCCTCTTTCCCAACAAAAGTAACAAAACAATGAAGCCTCACTTGAAGTAAGTATGCTTATAATCCTCTTTTTATGGATGAGGAAAAGGAGGTTTAGAGAAATGTGCTTAAGGTAGAGTTGGTAAATAGCAGATCGGGGACATGAGAACAACCCTAATTCCAGAGCCCAAGCTTCACATTTTGTAGTCCGCTTAGACAAGTACCTGATCCATTTTCTTCTCTCTTAGGTATCTCTTTCTCCCTCGTTTCCTTGTTTCCTGTCGGCTCACTTCATTCATACCTATTGGGGAGGCAAGAGAGCCACCAGACATTGCCCAACTATTATGTGTCCGGTATTATGTTAGGCATAGGAATACAGTGATAATAGAAGTGTTACGTCTGATCTTCATGAGTGTGCAGAGAAGTTTGGCTGGTTCCTGGAATATCACGGAAGACTCCGCTTCCTTCCCCATACTGCCTCTGTACTGATCTTTCAAATGTGTGACTCTCATCACACTGTTGCAAGTTCCCGGTGGCTCACCATTGCCACAGGGTAAGAGTTAGGCTACTAGAGTCGTGTGCAAGGGCCCTGAATGCTCTGTACCTGCCTCCTCAGGCAGCCCAAGCTCCAGCTCTTTGGAGGTGGAACTCCATAACCCACAGTAACACACTATCTGTAATTCCATCAGAATGTGCCACTCTCCCATTTACACCTCCTCAGTTTCTCTGCATGAGAAGCTTGTCTATGTTTGACCCGCCATAACTTCTTCTTCATCTTTCAAAACCCAGCTCGGGGGTTGGGGATGTAGTTCAAGGGTACAACACTTGTCCAGTTGGCAGGAGGCCCTCGGCTTGATCCTGGAAACGATCAAATTTTTAAAAAGCACCAGCTCATCAGTGTCCTGTGTTCCACGAGGTTTCCTTTCAGTTCTCAAACTTGCTTTTGTCCTCCTCTGCACTCCAGTTACACCCAGCACATTAGTCCCTTGGCTTCCTGTTTCACATTTTATTGTTCATATATTAAGAACTAAAAGGTCCTGGAGACTCTAAGAGAAAGGAACCACGTCATGTTTTTAATGTATATGTGGTACATAATATACACTTAATACTTGTTAAATGAATGAGGGAATGAATGAATGAACTAATTAGAGCTTTACCAAACAGAACACATGGAATTGGATTTCTATCTTGTACTACACAGAAATAAAGATGTTCAGAAGCTTGACTTGTCAAGCATGGGATGCCGAGTAAACTCCTCTGAGCTGCCCAAGTAACATACGCTAATGTGTGAGCCCGGGCAGAGTCTCTGTTTGCGATGAGTGACCGGAAGTGCACATTATCTTGGATACTAATAGTTGGTAGAATACTTTTTATCCTCCAGCTCAGATAATGCTGTATCGTGTTTCAGATGTGAAACAAGAGCCCTTTCAGATTTCGTTCTGATTGGAATTTTTTGTGCATGAGTAATTTCTTCTCATAATGTAATCAATGTGGTCTTTTCCAGTTCTTTTCTTGTCCTTGAAGAAACAAAGACACTGTCAAGACTAGCCCAAAATGAGTCCTTTTCTAGAGAATGGCTTTGACCACCCTGCTGACCTGCTGGCTATATCCAGAGATGTGGGTGGCGTTTGCCTATATCAACTTTTGCTGCGGCAGCTTGGGAACTGTATTAGTTTCCTATTGCTGCTGTAACAGGATGCTACCACTTGCTGGCTTAAAGCAATAAAAACCTATTAGCTTACAGTTTGGGAGCTCAGAAATCTGAAAATGAGTCGAAGTGTCGCCAGGGCTGTGTTCCTTCTGAAGGCTTAAAAAAATTCCATTTCTTTGTTTTTGCAGCTCCTTGAAGCCACTGCAGTCTTTGGCTCAGGGCCCCTTCCTCCATCTTCAAAGCAGATCACCCTTTATCCACTTCCATCCCAGCTCCTCTTTCAGCTACTGGCACCGCTGTCTTGCTTTTGTGAGGGTGCTTGCGATTATGTTCAGCCCACTGGATAATTGAGAATAATCTTCCAATCTCAAAATCCTTAATTTAACCTTGTGTGCAAGTCCCTCCCAGGGCAAAGGACCTCTTTAGATGAATCGTTTGGTCTCTCCCAGGACCAGATAGGAAGAAGAGTAAATTCGACAGAGCATCCCCATGTAGGGAGTGTGAAGACAGGCTCCTTCCCCAGCCTCAGCGAAATCCTGATGGGTTCCTGCTGTGACTTCCCCAGAAAACTTGGCCCCGTCTGTCAAAGTTCCCTGAAGATTTTCACACAGTTACGACCTTTCATGTAACAAATGAGATGTTTTTAAAGCACACACGATTCTGCCCCATACACTTGACATATAAAATGTTGGTGTCCCCTTCTAGTTAAGAAATCGAGGTGGGCTGGAGCCCCTGGTGGAGCTCCTGCACTCCAAGAACGACGAAGTCCGGAGGCACGCGAGCCACGCCGTGCTGGTCTGTGCCAGCGACGAGCCGACTGCCGCTGAGCTGTGCAGGCTCGGGTGAGTGGACGCCACCTCTGGCCCAGACGAGGGGCAGAAGGCGCAGACGCACTCTTCAGAGTCTGCACTGTGTCCCAGGGCGGGGGAGAGTGCCCAGGAGCCCTGCTGGTCCACAGTGCAGGCCTCCCCTCTCGGGGGACGGGCGAGAAGCAGGGGCGTCCTACCCCCACAGGGTTCTCTACGTAACCTCCTACAGCCAATCTGTTCTCCTTACAAACAGTGAATGTGTTCGGTTGCCTTTACCATAGTAGCAAGCAGGGATGTTTGGGTTCATACACAGGTTTACTCCATTCATTTCTAAGAATATATTTCCTCATTAGCCAAAAAATTTAGAGACCAGTACTAGTTTTGTGTCCATTTTAGCCAGCTTTCTATTGCTATAACAAATAACTGAGATAAATCAACTTACGAAGAGAAAAGATTTATTCAGCTCAGAGTTTTGGAGGTTTCAGTTCAGTCAGCCAGCCCCACCACTTTTGGGTCATGGTGAGGCAGTAGATTGTTTTGGGGACCAAGTGGCAAAGGAAGCTGCTCATCTGCTAGCAGTCAGGAAGCACAGAGAGAGGGGACCCTTCCTTTGATATCCCTTCAAGAGCCCGTCCAGTTACCCGACTTTCTCCCACTCAACCCACTCTTAGAGGTTCTTCTACCTCCTAATAGTGCCAGAGGCTGGCAGCCCAGCCTTTGACACACGGACCTTTGGAGGACCCTTACCAAAACCACAGCAATTTCCTTCACAGCTGTTTGAATATGAATTACTAGGAGGCGTGTATGTTCTCCAAGGGCTGACTTGTCTTCATAATTCTGTCAGTATACTTTACCTAGAAGGGTTGGGGGGGAGGCCTTAGGCTTTTCCATGTCAATTCTTCATTCAGGATCTTAAGTATATAAATGGGAACTCAATGTTGGATTGCTTGTAGAAAACAAATAAGGCTTTTTGCTTTTATTGACAGGGCTTTGGATATCCTTGAGGAAATTAATCTATCAGTAAGACGAAAAAATGCAGTCAGTGAGATGGCTTATGAAAAATTGCTCAACAACAACCTTTCCCTGAAATACAGCCAGACTGGCTATTTGTCACCAAGTAACATCATTAGTGATGGATTCTATGATTATGGTCGGGTAAGTGGTTGCACTTGTATTTTAGTCTGTATGATAATTTTTCCTTTAATCATGATGCTATTACATTGCATCTTTATAAAGACCAAACAATTTATATTTGTACAGACAAATTTGAAAATCAGGACTTTATCCTTAACTTTGTTATAAGATTTTGCATTGTTGTGCAGTTTTAACTAGAATCTATTTGTATTTATTTGTAAATCATCTTGCTAATGCCAGTTTCCAGTTTCAGATAAGATAGAAAAGGAGCATTTTGAATTTGGAGCAATTTCAATTTCAACTTTTTTTTTTAACAGTAAATTATATTACTCCCAGGGCTTCATGTTAGTGATTTTTTTTAACTAATTATAATCTACTTGAAATTAACCAAGTTCTGATACTAGAGTTTAAAATTTAATGTGGAAGATTTTACTTAACTACCTTTATGATTTTAATATATACTGCAATTCAGTGTTATTGCTGAGAGAAACAGAAAAAATTAAAATCTTAAGGACTTTTTGATATGGCTGCTTAAATTCACATTTTCTACTTCTTTCAGAAACCAAAAGCGGTTAAGATTATGAGGAAAACTTTAAAACCCCACAGATCGTATCTTAGGCCAAATTAGGAAACTGATATGATTTTAAGATTTCAGAAAATTTTAAAGATTGCCACAAGTCCCTAAGATCAGTCAGAAATGACAGGAGGAAAAATAAAAAAAAAATAATGAGAGGAACAGGAGAAATAGTGGTGGCAGATCTTAAAAAACACCTCCAATATATACTTTCTGAGGCAGGAGAACTTGAAAGCAAAAGCCAGATGCTTTGTTTGCCGGGCAGGTGTAAAACTCAGGGCTGGGCAGGGCCAGGCAGAAGCCGTATTGGACTAATTTGGTTGAAAGAAACAGAATAGACAGGCCCATGAAAGATTCATGTAGCCGAGTTGTACTTGCATGAAGCAGAGGCTCACAGTGCAGAGAATGAGAAACTTTGAATAATGAGAAACAGCTGGCCTAAAACTGTACTCTGGTTCTGCCTTCTACTGCCAATACCGCACCCTGTAACACCCTATGGCACACACTGGAGCCCCCGAGAACTCCTTCAAGCAAGCCAGCTCATTGATGCTGATTAATTTTATTTTATTTATTTATTTTATTTTAATGGTACATTTTAGATGTACATAGTGATAACATTCATCATAGGGGATTTGTACATGTACACATGACATATCTTGTTGCTTCTTTTTTCTCACCTTCCCTCACCCCCTCCTCCCTCCTTATTTACAAAAGCTTTGTTTCCATTTTTTCCTTCCATTTCTTATTTCTCTTGTCCCTCCAATCCTTTCCCCGCCCTTGTTCCCTCTCCCATTTGGACATTTTCTATCCTTTGATGATGATCAATTTTAAAAGAACTGGCCCATCACTACCAAGAACAGCAAACATGATAAATAATCTACATGATAGAAAAAGACTTGGGGGTACAAAGAAAAGTGGGGCAGAGGCAGATTAGGGAGCCCTGCAGGGCTGGAAGTGTTAGGTTTGATGTTTGCCATTTTAAACTGGGGGGTCAGGAAGCCTCACTGAGAGAGTCACATCTGAGCACAACCCTGGAGGCCAGTGTAGCCGGAGCCGATGGACAGCATGAGGCTAAACCGAGAGGGCCTCATCATGCGCGTCTTGAAGATCCTTGAAAGGAAGAAGGAAGTGGGAAACCGTGGCAGGGTCTGGGCAGAAGACTGATGGAATCCGGCTTATTTTTTAAAAAGGATCTCTTCTTGTTATTCTAAAAAGGTCATGTAAATTATCGTGCATGGGAAAGAATCTAACTATCACTTAATTGAAAAGAGGTCATGGAAGTTACACAGTCTCCCGGCCTTGTGCCAGGCTGGTAAAGCTGCCAGGATAGGGCTCTGTCCAGCCTATTGTTATTTATCCTCAGGGCACTTTCAACAATCAGGTTCAGTACTTGGTAAGTTCTACCTAAGGCATACAGATTTGCAAACTCAAATATTTGTCAGGAGCAAAGGTAATAATCATAGTATGAAAAAACAGGAGAGGTTAAGGTGGTAAAGATTGCAGTAAACTGGAGGGACACGTTCTGCTCAAAAGCAAGAATGTCTGCAAATTTCAGCTTCCTACTTCTAATTTTATATATTTATGTTGTGTGTGTGTGAGAAAGAATTAGACTCCTCAAACCGCCAAGAGCACATTCTATCAGAATTCACTGCTAACAATACGACTCATGCAGAAACCACTTTTAAATTATCTTACAGATAAATCCCGGCACCAAACTTTTGCCACTGAAGGAGCTCTGCTTGCAAGAACTGAGTCATCGACGTGCAGTTCTCTTAATCAACAATAAATCTGTTGATGTGTGAGTGTTTTGGAGGGTAGGAGATGTAGGGAAGTGTATTTTTGTTTTCCGGCGGTATATTATCTTTCTTTTCTCCTTACCCAACACTGAAAATAAACACTGGCACACAAACTAATACGAAATAACTATGGAATGACCACTGCCACAAATTCAACCTGCTCTCTCTTTTCCTGTGACTCTCTTACCAAACTCCAGTGGATTTCTGAAGTTAGGACTCTCACTCTTGGAGTAACTGAAGCTTAGAAAGAAGCAGATCTAGATGAATATGTCTACTTGTCTGCAGAACCATGTGCTGGAGTGTAACCACTACCCACCATTTCTCTTTGAAATAAGTAAATGGTAGAGCTAAAAGTTAAGGCTTCAATGTTCTTGAAAATAACCATACATATCTAATATGTATCTATACAGTAGTAATATATTTTATACAAATAGCTCCTGTCCTAGCTTGTGAAAAGCTTTGTGATAATTTTCCTTTGTCTGACCTCTTCTTTAAGCTTTTAAAATAGTGTGTCACTGTTAATAGTCTGCTCCAAATATGACTTTCAGAAGGACATCGTTTTATAGTACAAAGCCAATACGGATGAGCAAATCTTAATTTGTGCTTAATTTCAAATGTATAACATTTTAGTCCTCTACCTATGGAAGATAAATCATCAGACTTTCAGTATCGACGAAGTATTTCTTCTTCTTCACCGTTAAGAAGATCAAGTAAAGAAAAGACCAAGTAAGAAAATGTTTTATCTGTACTCAAGTAACTCTCCCTTAACCTGGGAGTGAATACATTTTTTAGAGTTTAGATTTTGGCAACTTGATTCTTCTTCTTCTAGTCATGTAACTGCATAGTTGCTTTTCAAAGTGCTGTAGCAAAGATCCCTGGAAAAGTGGCCGGGAAGTCTGGGTTTCAGATTCTCCTGTCTACAGTAGCCCTTCAGTGACGTTGACCCACATAACTGAGTGTCTGCAAGCAGATTTGGCTTCCTTAGCTGCAGATGGAGCGGTCCCAGGCCCCTGCCTTCCTGGTGGCCAAAGGAAATCCAATCCTGGTGAAAGTGGAAAGGCTTTCTCAACTTTAGAATGCCTCACAAATGTGACCTTACTGTTATTTTCCATATCATTGGAATTGATTGTGGTTTTTTCCAAATGACAAAACAAAAAAATAGTTCTCGTTTTAGTACTGGATTTGGATGTCCCGCAGAACTGAAATCAGAACCTACTTTGGGACAAAATACTGTTCTTAGCAAAAGTGCCACTAAAGAAAAAGGATCGAAGTAGGAAACGTGTCATTATGTTCTTCTAATTATAAGTCACCAAGTTTTAATTACCCAGCAGAGTTGGTGGAAAAAAGACGTGGCTTTTTTTGTTTTTGTGATGTTGGGGATGGAAGCTAGGACCTCACATATGCTAGGCAAGTGTCGTACAATGAACTGTATCTTCAGCCCTTAAAACCTGCTGTATAAAAGCCACCTTGCATTGTGTCACATAGCTCAGTGGCAGAGTGCTGGCCTAGCACATCTGAGGTCCTGGCTTCCACCCTGTTTTACTTCTGAACTCTGTTGAACTGGACAAGCTTCCCAAAATGTAATTTAAAAGTGCCTTTGTGTCCCTTGCTATCTATAAAATTTACCCAGAGAGAAATTTCTTCTGACTCTGGGTGAGAATCATGTCACCCTGATCACTGGTAGGAATTACGAAATCCAACAGTTGCTTTAACTCAGAAACAGCAGGAACAGGTGCTAGTCAGTCTCCAAAGCCCAGCCGGGGGTAGAAACTGCCTTGAGGCACAAGTTCCTGCCTCCACCAGCTCCTGCTGGTTACAGGAGGCAGATCACCTGGCACCTCTGTCCTCTCTCCTCTATTACCATTGCTCCCAGAATCTGAGGGGGGAAAAGAGTCACAGTGCCTATTTGTTTGGAACTATTATAATGTACATGGTTTTCTTTGTGTGCACTACTGGAGATTGAACCCAGGGCCTTTGCACTGAGCTACATCCCCAGCCCTTTTTTCATTTTTTGATACAGGACCTTTCTATGTCTCTAAGTCATGCTTTGGTCCTGGTGGATTTTAAACAGTCTTCCTTTTACATGTTCATCTATTTTTAAAACACATTTCTCCTCCTGGTAGAACTTTCCTGGATACTTGGAAAAGCCTTTGGACCTCCCACCACACTCCATGACTCTGTAATTATTGTAGACGTAAGCCCTTAAGAGCCACTGAGGTATTTTGGCACATACATCAAATGTTTGCTTTAAAAGTGACTGTGCCCTGAGGTCTTTTAAGGTGCAGGCCAAGGTTTTCCCCGTGTTCAGTCATCAGACTCTGCTGCCCATCATTCTGATCACCGCTTTTAAGGGGCTCGTTGTTTTAGGCCTGCTCGCCTTTGCCCTTCCCTTCCCAGTGGCCCCTCTGAGCTTCTCTCCCACCGTCTGAAGGTTCCTTGAAGAAAACATTCTTAGCCCAATTTCTTTCATCCCCAGGATTTAGCACAGTGCTCGGCTAGCATAGATAAGCATTTGTGCTCATTCAAGAGACAATCTCAACTTTTGACTGCTTCTGACAGGTTCTGCCCTTATAAACTATCTTGAGCAAATAGGTCACTTTCTCTTTGCCTGAGTTTCCTTATCAGTAAAATGGAAATAAAAATAGTACCTCCCTGGTAGTATTGTTGCAAGGATTAAATTACCACACCTGAAATGCTTGGAGGAACTTGGCCTGGCGTGGTAAACAGTTAACGAGCTTAACAAGCTTCAGCCATCATTGATAGTTAGCCAGCTATTGGACCCAGCAGTTGCAAGAAGCCAAACCCACTCGATCTTACAGATAGCAAGGAAACCCCAGAACTGGGTGCAGGTGTACGGCCAGCCCGCAGGGGACAGGACTGGGGAATGAAGGCGAGAACTTTCTCCCCTCTTTCTCCCCACGTGTATGGTATCTTATTTACAACTGCTTTATCCCTTTTACTTCTTCTTTGTTTCTGTCTCATCAATGTCTGTATCTTTTCTTATTTGGTTTGCTGTGGGACCAAATCTGCCCCCAATTCCAAAACAACCGTTAAGTTCTGAAGCCTAACACTGGTCAAATACGATCTCTATCTTTGTGAGAGCGTATTTGACCAGTGTTAGGCTTTGAGGCGGGGTGTCCCTTTGGTCTACTGCTGTGGCCTCAGAGAAGCCTTAGCCTTCCGCCCCCTCGCTAAGCGAGGGACAGGCCTCTTGTCTGTATCATCCTTCAGCTAAAGCCCACTTTCCCCACTGGTCCTTGGAGCAGTCTGCTCTTAATTTTTGGTTCTTCTGTTATTTTTGACTGTTCATAGTCTTATTTTTCCCTCAGATGAATTCTTCAACTACTCCTTTCCTTTTTTCCAGTTTTAGCTACAACACAGATTTGTACACCAGCTTAGATTCCCTCACAAGTCAAGCCCTTCTATCCAGTTGCCCGTTGGTGTTCTCTACCCTGCAGCCTACAGGAAGCTCAAGTTCAGTGTATCCTAAATTAAGCTCATTGTTTCCCCAAACTTGTCTATCCCCTGTACTGGATGATAACACCCATATTCTCAAACAATCACCATGCAAAGTCCTTCTCCCTTGGTGCTTAATGAATCTCTCAGTCCTGTCCACTCATGCCTTAAAACGTCTCTTAAACCGATTTCTTCTTGTTTTCCTTAGCTCTGGGCTTTATATTAAATCTCACTCATGTAATCTTCTTGTAGTAGCACTTCCTGCCCTCTTTTTCTTGCAGTATTGAGAGCAAACCCAAGACCTTGTGCATGCTAGCAAACTCAGCCCTGTGTGTATGAGTAGCGTTGCATAAACCCATTCATGATTACCAGTGCCCCCCAGTTCCACCTTGAAATGAAAATCTGGTCCCACTGTTACTGAACCTGGCCTGTTTCGCCAGCTACTCAGTAACGCCAGTGATGGGAGTAACCAAGTTTTACCCAAAAAGGTCCCCTTTTTCCCGGAGGCGTCCAAAAAACACGTCTCAAACCCACCCCTCCAAGGCTAGGTTTGGGAGAGATTTATGGGCTGGGGTGTGGAGAAAGCTGATTGGAGCTTACGCTAGTACTGCGCTTACGTGCTCTGTACCCGTGAAAGCCAGCCGTTACCATCCTGACCCATGCGTCAGGGGTGTTATCGATCTCTCTAAAATTGGTGAATTTGAAAGCAAATTGAAAGCACGTAGCTAAAAGCAGGCAAAGTGGGTTAAATATAGGAGAAAAAGTGACCAGGAAAGTGAAGTAGCTTAAATTTAGAGTTCAGGAATTAAGAACAGTAGAAGTGATTTAAGTCTACAAGGTTTTTCAGGAGTTTGTTGGCTTCAGTATTACTTGGCCCGAAACAACTGCTCTGTATCATCTTCTAGATAAAGCCCGGACTCCCTTTGGCACACCCTGATATAACTTTCCTTTCCTTGTGTGCATGCCAACTCCTCTTCTTTCTTTATTCATTTTATATTTTGCTTTTGCGAAGCCTTTCCCAATCAGGTTAAAAATTTACTTCTTGCCTACTCCTTTGTGAATCTAGATTTTTAAATCTTTATTTTCTACCTTTATTGAGGTATCGTTCAACAGTTAAAAAATGGCATATATTTACAACTCACAACATGACGTTTGGATAGACATTGTGAGTTGCTTACCAAAATCAAGCTAATAAACATAGCCAGCATCTCATGGAGTTATCTTTTATGGTTTTTGATCGCTGGTGAGAACAACTGAAGATTACTTTCAGAAAATTTCAGTACCGTACAGTGTTTTTATCATGTCACCATGCAGAACATTCAATCTCATCTACCTAACTGAAAGTCCTTTGTGAACTGAATCTCTTACATAGAAACCGCACTGATTGGTGTTGACTTATTTACTGGTCTTCCTTACCACGCAACAAGCTGCGTGATATGTGGGACCACACCTTTCTCATCTCCACATTCATAGAGCTTAGAATAGTATCAGGCACACTGGAGGCAGTAAAGAAATATTTATTGATTAAATATTCACAAATTGGGGTTGGGGATTTAGCTCAAGTGGTAGAGCGCTTGCCTAGCAAGTGGCAGGCCCTGAGTTCGATTCCCAGCACCCCCCCAAAATAAATATTCACAAAATATTGAATGATGCTTGTCAAAAGGTCTAGATGTTTGACTCCCATGCAGTATGCCCAGGGACAATAAATATAACAAATGAGGATAATTATTTCTGCTTCTCATGGTCACCACTCATCTCTGCATATTTTTGCAGCTCCCTCTCCACTTGAAGATACATCCTCATATCTCCCAACATCCAAGAAGACTGTAGCCATCAGGGAGAGCACACAGACTTTGAATTCAGGTCCTCTTTTTCTTAAGTGTGTAATGGAAATGGTCATTCCTCTCTCATAGAGCTGCAGTGAGAGTGAATGGCATTATGTGTGGAAATGTGCCTAGACCAGTGCCTGCGTGAGTGGGTTGCAATTCCATCCCTTTTTCCCCTTCTCTGCCCTTGATCTGCTGAAGGATCAATGGGTCTTAATCTTCTTGTCCTGTTGGCCATCATTTGACCAACCTTGTTTGTCTCCCTTTGAGAGCTGCCGGGAATAGAGTGAAATATTTAATCAGATGGTGTCACTGAGAATATTTTATGTTAACTAAAACAATGAGAAATATTGACCAAGAATTTGACATGTAAAACCACAATGTGGCTGCATGTTTGGAAGGGCCAGAAGAGATAGGAAATAAATCAGATCAATTATATATGAGGTGGTCTAATGCAGACAAGAGAAAGAGTACAGGTTTCTGCTACTCACATATCTTGATCTGCATAATAATGAGCTCCAAAACATTTTTATTTTTTAAAAATTTCCCACAAACTCTCTTTTTACGCCTATCTTATCTGTTGTTTTCTTCTCCCAAACCTTGATTAACCACAGGAGTCCTCTCTTAATAAGATTTAAACGTCTTCTTACCTTTTCCTCTGAAAGTTATTTCTTCATTCAATAAATATTCTGTGCCCACTATGAGCCTGGACTTATTCCAAAGTTGGAGCTACATCAGGGAACAGAAGCCTCCGCCCTCAGAGAATTTACATCCTCTGCACACACGCACACACGCACATCTGTCTAGAACAAATCCCATCTCTACTTGGAACAATACCCACATCCCATTCCTCTGGGATAGATTGGGTGGAATAGGACACCCAGCTGGGATAGATTTCTTTCACCATTGAACTCTTTGAATTTCTTGTCTTTATCATTTATGTGGAATTTATTGAATGCTGTCTGTACTGATTATTTTCTGCCTACCAAAATCTTCCTGCTTTAGTTAAAACCCAGAGTGGACTGGGCTCACACCTTGTGTTTGTCCCACCAGCCTTGCCCCATGATGTATATATTTAACTGGGTGATAGTATCAAAAGAAGCAAGTGTTTAAACTTTGAAAATCTCAAAACACTATTTGGAGCCAGGTAAATATTCTTTTTACCTGCCCTCCTGTTCATCTACCGATGAACATAGAAAAATATCCTTGGGGTTTTGGATCCCACAGTAAATCTGTGTTTTCTGGGAGTAGTTTTGCTAACGCCTCTGCAGGAAGGGTAGAAGTTTTGCTGTCTTTGATTCTAAACTAATGTTCTTCCTGAGGATTCTTCTCTACAGGAGTTAGTTTTGTAATTTCCAGGTGTTTGTTCTACATTCATTTAGAAGTGGAATTTATTTAGTTGCCAAAGCCCTTATCAATACAATTTGGAAACCTTCATGAGAAAGATGTCCAAAAGTAATTCTGTTGGAATGAGGATGTAGCTCAGTGGTGGGCCACTTGCCTAGCATGTGCAGACCCCTGGGTTCGATGCCCAGCACTGGAAAAAAAAGACACTTATAGCAGGGAACGTATGCTTCCAGTGTTACAATAAGTTATCTCTTTTACATCACTCAATAAGATTGCCCTCCTCAGGTGTGCCAGGTACCATCCTCTCCTACATCCCAAATAGCTCTTGCTTCTTTGTGTAGCTAGTTCTAGGAGAAATGCTTCTGCTTTTGCTTTGCAGGTGGCTCTGAATAATCATAGGAATTGAACTCTCCTGGGTTAGAGAGCGTCCTTGACACTTTAGAATACAGGTGAACCTATCTATGCTCTCTGCATCCTCCTCCCCTGAACTGGGGATTGACCCAGAGCCTTTGTACTGAGCTGCACCTTTGTTCTGGAGACTTCTGCCAGTATGCAACAGAGCTGCAGTGTGAGGCCTTGTGCAGGGAAGCAGGTCTACGGCTGTGTCTAGAGCTACAGGGCAGCCTCCCAGCCACACTGGAGTCCAGCAAACTGCTTGGCCTCCTGAGAACTTGGGGTCTTCTTTCATTCATTCTTAGATCTGCTGCCCAGGGTTGTTTTCAGCCATAGATGGCTGCCTCTGGATCTGCCTCCGTGTAGCCGCAGGTAAGGCAGGGATCTATCTGCTCCAAAAGGGTTTTTAAAGCATCTTTAAGAGTATCATTTATTAGACTTGCACCTTGGTAATTATTAAGCAGGGGAAGAAGCTAAAGCTAAAACCTATGAAAGGGGACAGTCTGAGTCCTGGCCCAGCTATGAAGTTACAAGGCTGTGACTTTCTGGGCCCCTGCATTTTCCCACTTAAGTTGCTGTGAATCCTTGCAAAGTGGTGGTGGTAGCAGAGGCTAAGGATCCCCCTGTTGCCCCCAGAAGGGGTACCTGGCTTCACTGTCTAACCAGCCTGCACTGACTGAGAGCCTCCTGGGAGCCCCCCAGGAAACATCTGATCAGATGAAACTCACGGAGTTACAAAGGACAGATAAGATGTTGGGTGTTAGCCCAGGGGTATTATAACAAAATGTTGATTCCATATTGAAAATGTTCATTTGGGATGAGCTGTTTGGGGGGGTGCATCAAGTCACACCAGCCAGGTGCTCAGGGTTAGCCGCAGGATGTGAATGAACACCACAGTCTTCCATCTAGGGTATAATATGCAACTAAAATTGTAACTTTCATGCAAACATAGAATGAATACACGGCAAAGTTTATTTTACTTTTTAAAGTTAATATACCACAAAACTGACTTTTGTCTATAATTCTGTGAATTTTAACAGAAGTGGAGATTTGTGTAATAATCACGATCAGGATACCAAACAGCTCTGTCACCCCAGAATCCTAACCCCTGATATTCTCTGATCTGTCCCTAATACTATAGTTCAGTCTTTCTGAGAAGCCATTTGAATGGGATTGTGTAGTGTGAGACTTTTGAGATTGGTGTTTTATACTCTGCAGAATGTCCTTGAGATTCTCTCAAAGTGTTTTGTTTATCAATAGTTTATTCCTTTCTATTCTTAAGTAGAATTGCATTGTATGGATATAGCATAATGTATCTATTCATTTGTTGACTGATTTTGAGTTATATTTATATATATATGTCTACATTGTTTTTTGAAATGGGGTCTCATTATGTAGTTGAGGTTGGCCTCGAACTCACTGTATAGCTCAGGCTGGCTTCAGATTCACAGGAATCCTGCCTCAGCCTCCCAAGTGCTGGGATTACAGATGTGCCCCACCACACCCAGCTTTAGTCTTTGATAATTATAAACAGAGCTGCTATAAACATTTATGCACTTTTTTTGTGAATGTAAATTTTCATTGTACTGGGGAAAATACCAGGGAATAAGATTTATAAATTACGTGATTTCTTTATGTTTAACTTTATAATACAGTGCCAAACTTTTCCAGGGTAGCAATGGTATTTTGCATTCTCACCAGTATGAGAGTACCAGGTACTCCCTGGCCTTGATAACACTTGGTATTTTTGGTATGCGGGGTTCTTTTTTCCATTTTAATATGTAAATAGTGATATTTCATCCTAGTTTTAATTTGCATTTCCCTAAGCACTAATGCATGTTGAACTTTATTTTTTTTTTCATGTGTTTATTTGCCATCCTCATATCGTCTTTCATAAGTTCAGGTCTCTTGGTCACTTTTTAAATTGGGCTGTTTGTTTTCTTCTTTATATATTTAGATGACTCCCTTGTTGGCTACGTGCTTTGCAAATGTTTTCTCTCAGCCTTGACTTTTTGTTCTCTTAGCTGTATTTTTCTCAGAGCAAAAGGTTTTTTATTTTTATGAAGTACAGTTTATCAAATTATTCTTTTATAGCTTGAATTTTAGGTGTCATGTCTGAAAACTCTTTACCTAACTCCACATCAAGATTTCTTCCATTTTTTTCTTCTAAAACTTGAATACTTTTAGGTTTCATATGTAGATTTAACAGTGCAGCTGATTTAATTTTTGCAGAAGATAGGAGACTTAAATTGAAGTCCAGTTTCCATATGGATGTCCAATCATTTGCCAAAAAGCAACCTTTTCTCGCTTGAATTTTCTTTGCACCTTTGTCAAAAATCACTTGGTGGTTTTCTGCATGAGTGACTGGGTTTGGACCATAATCGCCAAATGCCACAATCTCAAATGCAGAAATCCCAAAAGACAAAAATCCCCAAAATACAATTATGGAAAATCAATTTTTAAAAATTTTTTTAAAAAACTTATGTTTTAAAAGAGAATTTATTTGAAAAACATATAAAAACACAGGGAACATTTCATAGGTCACTGTACATAGTAAAATGGACAATAATAATTGTCATTGTTACTTTTTCATTATTGGGATAAAATATCTGACAGCCACAAGTTAAAGGAGGAAAGGTTTATTTTAGCTCACAGTCTATAGAGATTTCAGTCCACAGTCAGCTGACTCCAAGGCAGGGTGGCCTGGCAGAGGAGAAATACCTCATGACATGGCAGTGGGAAACAGCAAGCCCTCGAGAGGGGAGGGATATACATATCTCCCTTTCCAGGCAAGGCCCTCACTGACTCACTCTTCTCACCAGGCTACACCTCCCAACATCACCCCCAGCTATAAACCCGTCAGTGGACTGATCCAGGATCATTCATCCATGATTCAGTCATCTCCCCAAAGCCCCACCTATGAGCTTGTGAAGCTTTGGAGGAATATCTAAATATAAACCATATCAATAATACACATATTTTTGCCAGCATAAACAAATATACTACTGACAGTTACACAGGTATAATATTTATAAGCAGGTAAACTGTATTCATAAAGAAATAGGTCAAAAGGTGAAATGCATAAACACACATCACTGTGGTTAGTAATTGTGTACAACCACCTTTCTAATTGCACTCATCTGAAATTCCAGGATGGACAACCTAGGTGTTTTGATGAGCTCAATCAATAATTACCCTTGGGTGCCACAGTTACTCAAAGAGCCAACATCTCCAGAAATTTTATCTTTCATGGATGCACATGTGGAAAAAGACATCTCTTTGTTTATTGAGGAAGTTACATTTTTTACAGTACATCAAAGCAAAAGCATGTGGTGGAGGCCTGTTCACCTCATGGTGACTTGGAAGCAAAGAGAAGAAAGGAAAGGGTGGGGGCCCAATATCCCATTCAAGGACCTGCTCCCAGGAACCAGACTTCCTCCCAACCAGCCCCACCTCTTCAAGTTTCCCTCACCCCATAGTGCTGCTGGCCAGGGACCAAGCCTTTGGGGAACATCCAAGATCCTAACTATAGCAGAAATGTATCCACC
>PVJO010028346.1:0-18301 GCA_004026905.1 Hystrix cristata
AGTAACTTTTTAGAGAGGAAAAAATATCTGAGTTTATATAGGAGGGAAACTGAGGCCGAAAATACTTTGCTATAGTGGCAAATTTAAGGGTCCAGGTTCACTTACTTTCAACTTGGACTCCTGACTTTGTCCTTTGTCATCCTTGTTTCTTCACAAGATTACAACCAGCCACTAAATATCTGAAGCCCAGAAAAACAAGTATAAACTAATGCAATGGTTTTGGATATCTGAGAGATCATTTATCTTAAGCAGCTTCCAAAATATAGCCTCTGCCACCAGACATGTCTTTGCCAAATTAGAGGGAAGTGAATTTGGGGAGAGGATTCTGCTTCACGAATAACAATGCCTCTCTCCCCTCTAATGTTTCATGTTTGAGGCCCCTTGCTGTCGGTATCATCTCTGTAACATCCTTTTGTGCTTGGCCGTTTGGGTGCATGGTGACCTGGCACAGGAGTACTGTTATGAAGTCTGTGGGTCTGTTCCTTCGGAAAGAGGCCTTCATTCAGCAATACCAAGCATTTTTATAATGGAAGACTGAAATCGGAGTAAGGAAGCATGCTCACAAGTCTGTGCTTTGCAAGGCTGAAATGTTACTTCTGAAGGACCCAAAAGCAACTCCACCTTAACTCAGGGTGGTCCAAAAGTGAAGGCCTACACTGAGGACAGCACGGCTGTGTCCACGGAGGAGCCAGGCTCTTTCTGTCCATGTGCGGTTGGAGCCCACTGTCACACACAGGCCTGTATCATCACTGCTATGTGCACTCTGCCCCTTACCAGCATAGCAGAGGGCGACCACAGGACACAGAGGACCACACAGACCGTCACTCTTGCTTAGCCTGTCACTACTCATTTGAGAGAGGAGGCAAGCACGCTGTTCAGGAAGAGCACCGCATGGAGCTAAATTCCAATCACTGCTCCATACAGTGGTTCATCTGTCTTAGAGCTGGGAAGGATCAGTTCACAAGTAATAATCTAGATGTTTTGCCATCAGTTCAAACCCTACTGCTGAAGAAATAGATAATATTCTACAATAACTCGAAAGCTGCAGTTATGGTCATTTTGTAGGAATCATTCAAATACATTAGAACATATGCTAAAATAATTTGCTTTGACACTTGGCAGATCATTTTCAATATCTTTGCAAAATAAAAATGACGGAAATTACCTTGCTATCTGTTAGAGTGGTAGTTCCTGGTGGAAACAATGATAATACAATTGCTCAACAGATAGCTCCTATGGATATTGTGGAGTTAATTGGTAGGTGAGGATGTATAATACATTAAAGGAGATCTATTTTTCATCTAAGTGCTTTGTCTGCGAGCACTTAAATTTTTTACTGTGTTACAGATGTTGGATAGTGTTTTGAACATCTTTAAAAAAATTAGATTTCTTTATTTAAAAAATAATTTGATATTCTCAAGGATCAGATCTGTAATGTGGACATACGCTTAACAATTTCTAGCTGATGTCCTCTCCTCCAGCATATTGTTGTGTGAGGGTGGAGTCCTCAGAGGAGGCTGAAGGACTCAAGCATTTTTCTGAGATTCAGTTTGGGTCTGTTTCATTGGTCAGAGAAAAATTGCCTCAGGAGTTTTAATAGTTGCGAAGTTCTTCTGTACTGCTGTTTCAGAGAAATTCATTGATGCTTTCTATTATTACTTGTGTTGCTTCATTTCTTTCACAATTAAAAGACTAATGATTTTGGAATTTTCTTGTCTTCTGGTTTAATGATTGCTTTTCTTTTTTCTACATGGGTGTCCAGTTACATTAATAGATATTAAGTGATCCATTTTTCTTGGCCAATTTAAAAAATACCCCCAATGTAAACCCATGTTTGATATGTAACTGGGCACATTTCTGGATTTTCTTTCCAGTGCCTTTGGTCTGTCTTATTTGGGGGCCAATACCAAACAGTTTTAAATACAGACAATGACATGGGGTGTGCGCCTGGAATCTGTTAGAGATGGTGCCCTCACCACTGCCCTTGTTCTCTTTCGAAGATTTTCCTGGCCCATAAACAATACAATGTACTTCACCAATTATTACATTTAAGCACTCACTAAAAACCTATTGCATATTTGACTGTCATATGTCACCCGGTGCTAAGGAACAAACATCAGTGAACCACATTTCTTCCCTGAAGAAACCCTCATAATCAAATGGGACAGATGTAGAAGTAAGAAAGTAAGGGAAAGAATAAAGGGTTTTTGAGGAGAGCTCTTGCTCTGCATGGTGAATATACTTAATGATAGTGTATTTTACACTTCAGAATTGCTAGGAGAATAAATTCTAAATGTTCTTACCATAAAATTAAGTATCTGAGGGGTTGAGGATTTAGCTTGAGCGGTAGAGCACTTGCCTAACAAGTGCAAGGCCCTGAGTTCGATCCCCAGCATCTCCCACCCCACCAAAAACATTAAGTGTTTGGGGCGATGAGTAAATTACATAGCTTAATTTTCCCGTATGTATTCATAAATCACAACATCACATTGACTGCTATTCGTGTATAAATAAATGATTAGGTATCAGTGTTATCAAACACTGATGGGAAGGTCATTGTGGAGGAACTGACTACCCGTACGGTGAAAAATGGCTTCACAGCAGGTTTCCTGCTACTTAGTTTTGAAAAAGTGTACAAAACAGTGCTGAGGAATTTGTTTTCAGTCTGTTAAATAGATATTTAAGAATATATCATTATTCACATGATCAAAAGTTTACTGCTACTTTTAAACATGTTTATGCCAAATAAATAATACCACAGCCATCTAGGTTCTGTTAGTATTTATTTATTTATCTTAAGAGACAGGATTACTCTTCGTTGTCCAGGCTGGCCTAGAACCCCTGGACTCAAGTGTTGTTCCTTCCTAGCCTCCCGAGTAGCTAGGACTACAGTTGTGTACTACTCTGCCCAACTATCATTGTTTTAAAAACTCTTATACATTGCTGGTGTCAATATAAAATGGTGCAATCACTTTTTTACCATTTTATTAAAATGTTTTTCATGTACCTATCATTTAATCCAACCATTCTATGTATGTGTATTTACTTAAAATAAATAAAAATATACATACATTCAAAGACATGTACAAGTATTTTGGCAGCAGTTTTATTTGTAATATTCTAAAACTAGAAATAACCCAAATGTCCATTCAAATGTAAATAAATGAACGTATCATGTTATATGTATAAAATGGAATATTATATAATAATAAAAATAGAATTTTGTTGCATATTGGTACGTGAAGCTCAAAATATTATCTTATTGATAAAAACTGTGGTGATCAAAAGTTTAAGAGTCACAGCAAAAAAAATTTCTCTGCTGACACAGTGTTGCTCAGCATACACTGGGCAGTCATGACAAGATAAAAATAAATATAAAAACTATTCTGCTCCAATGGACTAATGAGCCATCTTTTTCAAAAAGATTAAGGCATCCAACATCCTTATCTAAGTCTAAAGAGACTTTTTGAAACTAAACAAAAGGCTTTGACAGTTCGAAACTTTAGTGCAAATGTTAGATACAGTAAAAGTGTTCCTGAAAGGTCAGAAAAAACTAGGCATCTTGGAAGAAGCATGTCTTAGTTACTTCCCTGAGAAGCAATACTGGGCACTTGCAACTTAAAGGAGGAAGGTTTATGCTGGCTCACAGTTTGTAGAGATTTCAGTCCATAGCTGGCTGGCTCCAAGGCAGGGTGGCCTGGTGGAGGAGAAGCAGCTCACGATATGGTGGTGGAGAAACAGGGAGGAGCTGGGAAGAGATAAACCCTTCCAGCCTCTGGCCCCGGTGACTCACCTCTTCCACCCAGATCCCACCTTCTAACAGCATGTCCACTTCAAACTCACCAATGGACTAAACTGCTGACAGTTATTATACCCTGGAGACAGGGAAGGGGGTCCAGAAAAAGATGGATGCCCACGAGCCCTTTGTCCCTGGCTTCCGTTATGAGGATTGGGGCCCTTCCTTCCAGGTGGATAATTGGAATTTGTCAGTCTGATTGGTTTCCTGGGCTCTCATCGGATGGGTCCCAGATGCACTTTCCTTTTGGTGGGCTTTGTGTGATCTCTTCCTGCCTTTTTGTCTTCGTCAGGGGCTTATCTCTGGGACTTATAGGTTGGTTATGAGAAGCCTTATAGAAAAGGCAGCTTAAAGTTAGCAATTAAGTAAGGGGATGCATGTGTATGTAGTGCAGTAATATAGTGACCCTAGAATTAAAAAAAAAATATATATATATAAATGCTTAGGTGTGTGTATTTTTATATACTAAACAAGAGTTTCTTTTAAATTAGGTAGCTGCCCCCGTCTCCTTTGTATTTTATCGGAGGTGTGTGTGGGAGCTCATCCTGGTGTTCATGCACCTGGCTACCTCTGTGCTTTGCTGGTCAGCACTTCCTGAGATTAATCTCTCCTTTAGAGAACATTCCTTCCTTTGTCGTAAATTCTTATGCCATTTATGCTCTCTGGAGCCTCTCTGTGTCTGGTTTCTTCTCTTTCTACCTTCGTCCTTTTAATTGTACTAAAGGAATTCCTCTACTACAGTTTTAACTCCTTTTGTCAGGATTAGGGTAAGATTTTCCAAATGAGGGCCTTATTCTGTTCTTTCCCTTCCTATAGACCTGAATCTCTACATTGTGACCCACGACCTGGTCCTCTATATTCACCAACTAAACATGACAGACCCCCTAACCAAGGAACACAGACTTCCTGTTCCAAGAGCTGCCGAGAGATCAGGGGCTCCTCTCTCCCTCCAGTTCCCACACAGAGGGCAGTAGAGCAATGAGATGAGAATACTGGGTGTGGACACTGCTCCCTGCCTCCTCTTTTTGGGGCAGAATTTCTACACCATAGAGGGAAGCCTAGATGAACAAAGGCCAATGCCCTGCTCAGCATTCTGCTCATAAAGATAGTGTCACTCAGAGAGAAATGGCCCTTGTCCCCACAGCCCAGCTCCAGAGCACTGGCATCCAAGTTCTGCCCAAGGCAGAAGGAGGCTGTGAGAACAGAGACCTCAGGAGTCCTCGCCAGACCGACTTACTGTGGAGAGGCACAGCGGAGTCTCCAGGCTCAGGGCATGTCAGAAACAACGGAGGTTTCAGAGGTAAGCTGCTTAACGAGGGTGGTAGCTTCACAAGAGCGGTGAGCTAACCTGCGGTCACTTCTCGGTCCACCAGAGAGAACCAGGAAAAGAGACAGGCAAGAAAAGTCCTCTTGAGGTTGTAATGAACTTCAATAACTGGCCTAGAAGCTACTCTGCAAAGACGCCTGAATTTAATTGAATTGTCAGACTGTGGAGAAACTTACGAGGAACTGGTCTGCTGTCACTCTCGGCAACCAACATGGAAGACTGATGGAGAATCAAGGACAGTCCTGACATAGCATCGTCTCTCCAAGGTGGCTGTGCACGTGCCAGGCCCAAGGCCGGGCCTTTTGGAGAGTGATAGCAGGTACTGCACACTGTGATGGAAATAGAAATCACAAAACAGTCCCACCGAAGCATTAACCAAATCATAAACCAAATGAATAAGCAAGGGAAAGCAACCAAAAGTTCAAAACCAGACAAAGGCAGCACAAGAAAGCCACAAACCAGTATCACCTATGACTATGGACACAAAAATCCTTAAGCACATAATAGATCAAGTGGAATTTATCCCAGGATGCCAGATGGCTTAATATCTAAAAATCAAGAAATCTAATATAATATATCAACAGAATAAAGAAATCATACGACAGTTTTAAAAGCTTCTATTAGTACATGTTTGCAGTATATGATGATCACATTCACTGTAGGGAACTGGTACATGTACACAACACATGCCAACTCCTTTTTTTCTCCTTCCCTCCAACCCACTTGTATTTTTCTAGCATTGGATTCATTTATTTATGAGACTTTGTCAAGTTAATTATCATATATATATATATATATATATATATATATACACACACACATTAAAAACCAGACTCATAGGGCAAAAAACATATAAAACATGCAAGAAGATGGTACTAAGTCAAGGAACACTTTTAGATACATTGTCCATGCTGGATTACAGTATTTTTTTCTCTCTCTCTTTTTTCCTATTATCTTATAATGGCTAAATCTTGGAAACAGGATATATGCCCATCAACAGATGAATGGATAAAAAATGTGGTATTTATATACAATGGACTACTACTTGGCTGTATGACAATCTTGATGCCAGAAGAGGCATTTGATAAAATCTAGCAGCAATTAGGGTAGAACAGAACTTCTATAATTGGGTAAAGGCCATCTATGAAAAACCCAGAGCTTATGTAATGTGAATGGTGAGGTAATTGATCATGGTGAATTCATGGCAAATGACCAATAGTTTTCCATCTAAAATCATGATTGATACAAAGTCTGAAAATCTGTATTCTTAGAAAGTAGCCAAAGTGATTCTGATACAGCTGATCCATATATCTGTGTTTGGTAATCTCTGAAAGATAACAGAAAAGCAGAATTCTTATCTGGTATAATTGGAATTAGGAATGAATAATCTATTAAAGAGCATTTTCTAAAAAGAAGAATCATTAAAAATAGCATGTGCACATTTTAAACTTTTCATAGGCCTTCCTTAGTTTAACTGAATCCTAAATTAAGTTTGGAATTTGTGAGTGATTCGACAAAGAAATGAAGGAACAGGGAGACAAAAACACCAACACAGAGAAAACAACCAGAAACCTCGCTATGGGGCCTGAGGACTCATTTAACCAGGGCATTCTGCACAGCTGTCCCTGGCATCAAAGGAAAGTGGGGGGTGAACGAATATACCTTGGGATATTAAAGACATTTGCCACAAATACTGATTCTTTTTAATAACAGAACATTTTTATTGTAAATTGTATCAACACTGGTTTATTCTTAAATCTTAAATATTTGGTAAGTAATAGAAAGCTTGGTTTAAATGCAAATTCTTTTGGGGTAACTTTACAACTTACCAAGCCTTGCTTTGCCTTTGTTTCCTCATATTAAAATTAAGATAATCCTGGTAACTGACTTGTTATAAGGTTGGTATAAGGAGCAAATAATTGTTTATATATGAAGCTATAGAAAAATGCCAGGCACAGGTGTAGTTTTTTAGTAGGTATGATCTGCATCATCTAACTGCAGTTATATGTGATTATACTCTTATAAAATACAATTACAGTGATGTGTACTTATACTTATTTTAAGTGGATTAAGGCTGGGAGTGTAGCTGAGTGATTGGGTATGTGCTTAACAACAGCTGATGGCCTAGCGCCTCAAAAATAAAAACAAAACGAGAAATGTGAGTCAAAATTTAAAAGACTATTAAAGCAACTAGGAAATCAGTACATGTCTCAATTTTCATGATTTTCTTCTAACATTTTACACTTATTTGTCAATACCATGATTAGTATTAGTAATTTATCTTCATGAATCTTTACAGAATATTCAACAGAATTTCAAAGTTCTACTTTTTTTTTTTTTTTTTTTTGGTACTGGGGATTGAACTCAGGACCTTATGCTTGCTAGGCAAGCACTCTAACCACTGAGCTAAATTCCCAGCCCTACATTTGTATTTTAAAAAGCAGTATGTACTCAGCAAATTATTCAAAAGAAATTACTTGGTCATTAGTGGAAAGGCTCTCTCTTTTCTCATTCCCACCTTACAGGTTAATCCTGAGTCCGTGGATTTTACTATTTTCTCAGAATTCTAATAGAGATAGTCTTTGCTTTCAGAAGTTTTTTTTTTTGACGTTTTTGTCCATATTTAATTATTAAAACTCAGAATTTTTATTCATATAATAGCATAGTGTATGTAGATATATGTATATAATATATGCTTTCTCACAGTTCTCTTTTCTTCTAACAGAATTTAAAGTTCTATCTTATTCTTCATTCAATATAACTTCTACTGAGGTATAATTTGGTGCCTACAATTTACAGTGAAAGGCAGTTATTCTAGGTACAGACTACTCTGAAAACTACATGCACCTGGGAAACATACATTGTCAAATGAGGAGCATTTCCAATATCCTAGGAAAGCTATCTTGTGTTCTTTTCCTGTCAGCACTTTATCCCTTAAGAGAGTTATCACACACATTACTTTTCCCCGTTCATGAACTTTCTGCAAGTGCAAGAATGCATGATGTTTTCTTTTGTGTTTGACTTCTTTTTTTCAGCAAATTGCTGGAGATTCATCTATTTTATGGCTGCATGTATCAACAGTTCATTCCTTTTTATTGTTGTACAGTGCTGTGCTGTGTAAACGTACTGTAGTTTATGCATCCACCTGTAGATGGATATTGAGTTGGTTCTCAGTTTTTTTACAAAATCAATTTTAATGATACATAATTTTTACCATAGAAGCCTTTTAAAGAGCATGATTCCATAAACTTTGGTTGTGTATGTGAATACGTGGTGTGATTGTATCATGTGTATATATATATATGTGTGTGTGTGTATCTATGTGTTTATGTGGTATATGTGTAGTACACACTGTTTTGTGTGGTGTACATAAGGTTTTGGTGTCATGTGTGTATAAAGAGTTTATGTGTATTTGTGTGCACTTGTCTGTATTGTGTGTATTCTGTATGTGTGTGGTGTATGTGCTATATGCATGGTATATATGTACGTGGTATGCATGTGTGTGATGTGTGTATGTTTGGTGTGCGTGTGTTATAAGTGTAGTACATATAGCATGTGCACATTATGTGTCTGTATGATACGTGTGTGTGTGTGTGTGTGCTGTCTGTGAGGTGTGTCATCTAGATAGAGAAGAGTCCCAGCTCCCCACAGAACAGCACCTTTGTTCCCCAGCAGCGTCCTGTGAGTCCTGGCCCGTCCATCCACCTTGAACAGGGCTATTTTGAATTCTAATATTTTAGATTTTGCTTTTTTTTCAGGACCTCTGCTTTTTCCCTGGACCTCTGCACTGTCCACTCTTTTTCGGGTGTGGTTTCTTTTTCTCAATGTAGTTTTTGAGATCCATCTAAACTGCTGCACATTTCTTCTTACTCACTGCCGTGTAGTGTTTTGTGGTGTGGATTTTGTACACAGTATTCACCTCTTCGGAGGCATTTGGGGTTTTTCTGCGTGGTTGTATTACAAATAAAGCTGCTGTGAGCACTTGTGTACAAATCTCTCTGCGGACACACGCGTTTGGTTTTCTGGGATAACTAGCGTGGAATTGCTCCACTGGGAGAAGACGCGAACACGCGTTTCCTGCATTTGTTGATACAGACTGGCAGGTGTAGGAGCTGCCACGGATACAAAATCAGATTATTAAATCAGTTTTGCCGAAGTGGAACAATGAATTTAAAATTATAGGATGGAACGTTCTAGGTACTTAGGGAAAACATTAACAGATAATGCAGACAGTCACTTATGCCGAGGAGTACTGATTTTGTTGTCACGGGCGCCGAACTCCTTTACGCTGCCATATGGACTCGGGTGTGGTGTCTGGGGCGCGGCGCCTCATCCCTGATTCTATAGCGCTCGCACCTACGCGGGGCATTAGCCACCGACTTGGATCCAGCTCATGAACTAAACTTTGGAAGGAAATTAAACAAATCGCAACACCTACAGAACTACACAAATAAGGAGAAATGTCTGGAAGTTATGTTGAAGAGCTGAGAAATTTACATGAAAACATGTCCATATACATTTTAAATACCTTTAGAAATAAAACCGGAAAAACTAGGAACTTAATTCAGTATAGATTTATGAACCATTGAAGAGAGTCTACAATAATAAAGACTTTAAGTAAATATGAAGAGTACATTTTTACTAGAATTCAGAGAGAGAGCGAGAGAGAGAGAGAGAGATCTATTTTGATTCTGTTCCTGGAGGGTAACTGTACCTCACTTCACATTGTTATATTCTTATATCTGGGAAAATCCTCTTTGGGAGCAATTTCTTATTAGTCTTGAGATTTTTCTAAATTAACAGTCATGTGCCCCTAATTCACTGTCAAATTTAATTATTCATTTCCCACAACTTGTCACTTTATAGCAATGATTCAATGGAAAGGAGTGTTGAAATTTACTAATTACCTTGAGGTGGAGAACCAAAGTCCATAGAGGAGAAAATGTGAGCAAATCACTTTTCATAGATACTTCATTTGATGTTTGGGAAACTTTTCTACATGAGCATGATTCTTGATCCTTTGTAGATGAGGGAATTTAGCCAACGAGATGTTATGTAACTTCTCCAAGGTCACAAAGCAGAAGTGGGACATTCTCAGTCTGGTCTCGAACTCATCCTTGTGACATCTTACTCTCCCAGCAGCCAGCAGGTGCAAGTCATAAGCAATGTCCTGAGTGGGCCACACATAAATTCTCACGGTAGTTTATTCCAAGTTCACTAAGTTCTGCCAGGGTTTATATTGTTTCCTAGGAGAGAATCACACATGTTCAGATGAACACAGTCACACATTTGTCTCTATAGTATGTTAAATGGCTCCCTTGTGACTGCAAATTGAAAATCTTTATTCACCGTCCTCAGAAAGGCATCTGCTATGTATTTCAATGACTAAACTTTACCAAAATAATCAAGTCTGATCCTAGTTTCTTCCCATAGATAAGATCTTTTTATAGAGGGTGGCTATGTGCATGTCCCAACTCCACACAAGGAATGTAAACATTAGGTACTGCAAACTTGTACTAATAAAAATTTAAAAAAATCTTTCTGTAGGAATAAGACCGTGGTATACTTGAAGATACGCCCAGATAGGTGTTTTAGAATTATTTTCAAGAGATATAAAGCCATTCGATTTAAATTAAGTAAGTTTAGCCTTTCCATTGCAGGAAAATGATGCAGATACGTTGTTAATTTTGATGGTTGCTCAAGGATTGAAAAAATAATCATTCTTTCTCCATATATCCCACTGGGAGGAATGTGAGTTTTGTGTAGAAAGAATGGTTTCCCCAAACTCTTTTCCGATTTATTTTTTGCTTATCGCTTGAATGGATGGTAGCATTTAACAAAATCCACTAGCACTTGAGTTTCATGCTTTGCTTTTAAACAAATAAGTAAACTGCTCAGTAGGCTTCAGCTAAAGGTCCCTTCTATTATTTCTGAGTGCTCTCTAGGGTTTTTAATATGAAATAATTTATCCTTCACAAAGAGCTGGGGAACCATAACATTTAAAAAAAAAGCATAACTTTGTCTTTTAAATTTTGGCTCATTCATTCTATTGTTTTGCTTTAATCTCTTGAGGTATTAGGAAATCCTACATACATTAATAACCATGTTAAGCAGCAGTGATATCATACTGCTTGGGTCCATTGGTTTTTGTTTGTTTATTGGATGCTTTGTTGAAAGCTAAAAATTACTAAGTGTTAAATGTACTAGTTATATTTTCCCACAAAGCTAATATTTTTAGTGGGGGTTCTTAGAAAAAAAATACTACAATCTATCACATTTCTCTTGATAAATACACATATATAAGCTGCTTTAAAGTGTTTTTTAGGATTAACATATTTTCAAAAAATCTGAGAAGTGTACAGAAACAGCAAAATTATGTATACTACCATTAACACTAGCACAGAACCTTTGCTGAAACTTCTTTGCTTAAGAACATTTCCTATGCATATTTGAATATAGTTGCAATAATATTGTTAGGCCAGACTATGCTCAAGTTTGTTATTTAGCATGAATCCTAAAGATTTTTCTATGTAATTAAATATGTCTTAGGATGGTAAATTGTAAATAGCTACATAATAGTCCATCATTTGGAAGCATCGTAATGTGTTTTAATAGCCTTCTATCTGTAGACATTTCATTGTTTCCAAATATTCACTATAACAAATGATACTATAAGTATGTTTGATGATATGGAACTTAGAATTATGCCACTAGAAAATGGTCCTGGAAATAAAATTATTATGCCAAGGGGCAGATACATTTCCATAATTCATGATACAAATTGTCAAAATTCTAGATATCAAAATTAAAGCCAAGTTCAGATAAACAGTAAGTTGACACCATTGTTAACATGGCCTGTATTGTTTTTACTGTTGAAGTTTCCTTACTACATAACTTGTATGATACAGGTTCAATTTTTATTTACTTGATTCATAGGAATATTGCAGCTGTGCCTCCCATAGGCTGAATTAGTGGGTATATCTCTATATGTTCTTTGCACATGGGGGCCGTGATTTCGTATTGGCTCATATAAACTCCCCACAATGAAAGCATTAAAACTTTTCTGATAAAAATCTTTCTGAAATCTAGAAGGTGAGTAGTGGAATGGTTTTAATTGTTAAATATACATGGTTTGGAACTTTGTAGGCAGGATGGATTCAAATCTTAAACTTTGTAACCTGAAGGACAAATTATTAATTGCCCAGTGATAAAAGTTACGTCCCAGTTAACCAACGATATTAGTCATGCAGCAAAACCATAATGTGAATATGTGTGTGTGTGTGTATATATATATATATATATATGATATATATGGATTTGTGATGAGAAGCTTAAAGATTTTAAGTTGCTGAAAACCAGTGGCTTGCATTCTAGGCAGGAATGATCTCAGGCCTTCTAGTATTAATTACCTGACCATAATGTTTCTATCTATCTTCATGGGCAAAATGGTAATAATAACCATCACTGGTTGTAATAATGTACATGAAGTAATATATATGGGATTTCTAAAATGGGTGTATGTAGCATATGGTAAAGGTTCACATGGCATGTTAATATATATTAATAATATTAATACTAATTTTACGTGCACTCTACTGTCAGGAATACGTTTTAAAAATTTTCTCTATGGTAGCTCTAAAGATATGAAAGCTTTTTGCCACGAATCTTTTTAAAAAATGTGTATTAAGCATTCACTTGAGCAAACGCTCATCAAATATCTGTTCCGTGGCCCTGCCCTGGAGACCTTCGCTTCCTCCTTTGACTCTCTTGTCACCGCCTGTCTTCCTTTCCCCCTTGCACACTTCCTCCGAGAGGATCCCTAACTCTCTTTGGTGCCAGCCACACACTACTGTCTCCACCTCCTTCTCCCGTTTCAGATCGGCGCATCCAACTTGCTGTATGTTGTGTGTCCCTGTCTTACTCTGCCGCACCCGGAATTTACCATGCTACATTCTGCCCTCTGTGCCTTGCGTTCTCTCTCTGTGGGTAGCTCTTTGGTTTTTCGAGAGGGAAGTTTCACTGACTCCTCCCTCTTGCTCATTTTGCATTCAGTTGCCAGATTCACTTATGGTTTTGTTTCCTGCACCTGCAAATCAGGCTGCTGCCAGCTCTTACTCAGATTATGAAGAGCTCTCTGCCTTCTCTTTTAGTACCTCCCGTATTCGGCCTGTTCCTAATAATAGAGATAAAAACACTTTTAAAAACTTCACAGACAATTGAATTAAAATGTCCTGAGGGTTTTCCTCTGTTCTCAAACACCCTCGTGTCCTCCTAAGAACCTCAGCCTCCTTCCCCTACCTACTTCTCAGCATTCGTCACTACTGCCTGCCTTGTCTTCATCTACGATATGGTCATGAATAGCAATTCCAAAGATAGAATCCATGACTGTGTGCTGTTCTCACCCCTTTGGATTATTTCTGGTGATGTTTCTCTGCCCTGAACGTTCCTTCCGTTCGTCCATTCCACCACCCCATTTTCACCTGATCAGTGCATGGTAATCTTCCTTGTACACCACTTTGGTTTCTACAGTCTCCCTGAAAATTCTTCCTTGGTTAACTCTGGTTCAAAAATACTAAATGGAAAACTCCAAAAATCAGTAATTTATCAATTTTCCTTGTCTTGTAGGATGATGAAATCTCTTGCCATTCTCTCTGTCTGACCCAGGAGGGGTCCTGAGGGTGAATCACTCATCTTCCCGGCATCTCCACACTGTACAAAGTACTCACCAGTTAGTTACTAAGTTTTCATTCTCCTTCTTCTTTATGGGATCAACTCTTGCGATAGTTGGTGCTTATATTCAAGTAACCCTTCTTTTACTTGATAATGGCCCCAAAGTGCTAGAGTAATGTGCTAGACAGCTTTCCAGAACCAAATACTACAGCTGATTATCATCTTATAAAGGGAAAAATTTTATTTTGACTTACGGTTTTGGAGGTTACTGTCCATGATTATCTGGCCCTGTTGCTTTGGGCTTGTGGCAAGATAGCTGATCCTGTCAAGAGCATGTGGTAGAACAAAACCACCCACCTCATGACCTGAAAGCACAAGAGATTAAGGGGGTAAGGGGGAGGTGTTGTGTGTGTGTTCAACAGTCCTCTTCAGAAGCACCGTCCCAGTGACCTAAAGACCTCTCACTAGGCTCCACCTCTTGAAAGTTCTACCTCCTCCCAGTAGTGCCACCCCAGGGGCCAAGGCTTTAGTACATGGGTTCGGGGAGACATTTAAGATACAGAATATAGCAAGTAGTGAGGCTGGCAATTCAGAGAGGCCAAAACACAGCTGTGAAGTTCTTCCATTGGGTGAAAATGTGAAAGTTAAGTATTGTGGGGGCAGGAGAGGAGAGAGGAGAGAGGGAGAAAGGACATTCATATCAGTTTTATTACAGCGTAGTCTTATAAGTATTTCTTATTACTGTTAGTTGCTAATCTCTTACATTGCCTATTTATTTATTAAACATTATTATAGGTGTGTATGTACAGGAAAAACATATGTATAGAGTGGCATGCTGTGTGGTTCAGATATCCACTGGGGTCTTGGAACGTGTTCTGTATAATTGGAGACAACTGTAGTTTACTTAAAGTTTCAGCCTGAATCTTCTTCCTGTGAGCTGTCCTTTCTGAGCTCATAATTGCATTTAGTTTACTTGTTTTTGCCCATAACTAGAACAGAGACCCCATGGAATCAGAGATAAATCTGTGATACCCAGTGCCTGTCAGGGTCCATCCAGCACAGAGTGTAATCCTAATTAACGCTCAGGAAGTGCAAAGTAATTTCCTGATTGGGGCGTGTTCCAGGAGCCCTCATAGTAAGAGTGCTCCTGACCACTTTGCAAATTGCTTCTTCTTACACTTTGAGTGTATTACTGAAAACTGTGTTGACCCAAATAATATGAATAAATGATAGATTCTTATAGTGGTAGTTTCAAGTAATACCTAGTTATACATAGTGCCCAAGTAAAGCACTCTAATACACATTGAGTATGTAAAGTCTCAACTACATATCAGGTCCTGTGTTAGACTCCACAAGAATATAATCAAGACAGGTCCCTTGCCCTCCGATAGAGTTCTGTCTACTGGCAAAATGCAAATTGTAGGAACTCTACAGGGCAATCTGGAAAGCAGTTTGCTAATACCAATGAGTTCGTAGCATGGATCTAAATATAGACAGAGACAGCCATTCTCTGTGCCTCTTTATTCGGTAGTTCCCCCTCCCCCTATCGTTAAGTCAAGGAAATAGTGTGAGGCAGCTTCACTGTGCACTTGTTGCAATATGTCTGAGTCTGGTAAGACAGAACACTCCTGTATGCACGAGGTTTCATGAAGTAGTTTATTATTTTACATGGACAAAAGAATCCTAAGCTCCACTGTGAGCTGGTCCTGAGGTTCGGGAAAGCTTGTGGGGTAGAGAGAGCCTCAACCGCGCATGTCTCCCCTGCCCCAGTGCTGCAGGCTCGCAAGGCGGCTTCCCCTCAGGTTTCATACCTAAGGTGCCATGTGTCTCGCTGGGCAAATCTTTCAAGAATATTGGCTTCCAAAAGAGAGGAACAAAGCTTGGCAGTTCAGCCTTTATTCAAGATGTTGCATTCCCCAGGGACCGAGACAAGGCCCAAGCTGTCCACGTCCGTCCCTCCCCATATCAGAACACTGCGGGGCCAGCTCACGCCACAGTTTCTCTTGAGAACTGAGTGAGAAAGGGGAAAACTGAACTGGTCCAAGGCCACCATGGGAACCACTGTGCAGGAGAAGGTAACTCTCTGTGATAAACACAGGGAAACCTCAAGTGCCAACCAGTCCCCATGGAAACCAAACAAAGAGTAAGAAAAGATACATTACATATTCAGCTGCTTGCAGGGACAATGACCTTAAATAGATAGTTTTGTATTTTATTTCAATTACATTTTTAATATTTTGCATGTGGAAAGCATTGGGGCCACATATAGATGTTGAAATAAGCTAAAATTTTCTCTATTTCGAACTGTAATTTTCTAAAGTTATTCATTCACCTAACAATTATTTAACGAGTGCCTACTATGTGGTAAGATTTGGAGGTATATCCCCTGAGAGTTGTTGCTCAAAGAGAAGAAAAATGAAGGGACAATTTCTGCACACCTGCTCTCTGGCTGGAAAAGGTCTAGGTGTCGTCTCATTCTGTAAAATGTATCTAGTACACATATTTAAACAAGATTCTGTAGAAGTTATACATAAGTAGAAGGTTAAAAAAAGGGAAGGTGTGTTTTGGGACTCCTTGTTGAAGTCCATAGTTTCAGAAAGCAAGATAATCTAATATTTTCAAATGCAAGTTTGTTCTTTAAATATACCTCCTTTCCAGTTGTACTGTAATGCTGTACAATACCTTCTGGTTGTACTGAATGCTTTGCAGAATGGTCTGATCGGAAATACTGCACACGTTGGTTATATGGCTTTCTTATTTTATAATCATATAAATACATAAAAATGTTTTTAGGTAAAATAATTTAAATGGAAAATGAAAATATTCATAACCAAACTTCAAAAACATTTATAATTTTTCTCCTAAAGAAATATACTAAGGAGAGGGGAACGGGGAAAAAAAAAGCAACAAGGTATATCATGTACAGGTACAAATCCCCAATGATGAATGTTATCAATATGTACATCGAAAATGTACCATTAAAATAAAATTAAAAAAAAGAAATATACTAAACATTTAGTAAACCTGTTTAAAAATTAAAGAAACTAAAGGACATATTAAAACTTCAGATCTTTGTTTATTGGAAAACAAATGTGCTAAAAGAGGATAATTTAGAGCAGGGTGTGGTGGTGCATGCCTGTAATCCCAGCACTCTGGAGACTGAGGCAGGAGAATCACTGAGAGTTCAAGGCCAGCCTGGACTACATGGTGAGACCCTGTCTCACTCCCTCCACCCCCCCCCAAAAGTGTCATTTACTTGGGAAACAAAGTTTTCTGTCTCAAGAATGAGGGACCTCACAGGCAGTTTTAGAGGACAGCATTCTGTGTCCACCAGAGAGCAGTATGGACTTGTAATCATTTTAAATCTTCGAAAGGGAAAATGTTCCTATTACTTTAATCCAAACATCTATGCCATGACAGATGAAATATTTTAAAGTATTTAAATTATATATGTTGGCAACGTAGTATTTGTTTACTTAACTTTTATAGTAGATGTATAGCAGTTCAATATTCTTTTTTTATAATCATGGATGAGCTGTGTCTTGGAGAAAAATTGGGAAATGACTGAGTTTAAAAGAACACTTTCATTGATTTTCAAAAGCCAAAATTCATTTTAATCTGGTTTCCAGTACCTGAAGACTTGCCATACTCTACTCATGATGATGCAGGTTAGTAGAAAATTGTGGAACATAAAAACCATGAGAAAGTCATTCTATTTTTAAATAATGAAAGAAGCTGACAGGGAACATGAAGTATTCTCTAGGAGAGAATTATCATCAAATGTCACTTTTGCTCTGCAAGTGGATGGAGTGATTCTAGGTTCACAGCCTGAATTATTAGCACATTTATAGCTGGGCGGCGGGGGTGGGGGGGATGGTGAGGAAATGTTACGTATTATTTGACTTGCAGGGAGTTTTAGACAGAGTTCTGTCCAGATTGTTTTCTGAGGTTCAGATGTGGTAAAATTGCTGCTGTCCAATCTGGGAATATTTCAGGTGAAACTAAGTGGCCAGCACTGTATAAAAGTTCCTGATCAGCAGAGAACCTTGCAGTTTATACTTTTGCACATTCCTTCATCAAGTGCTCACATGACATATTTTACAGGTAAATAAACAAGCTTAGATTAATGGCTTGAGGTTACTTGGCTTATGCACGGTGTTAGCTCCCAGAAGAACAGCTATTGTTTAGGATTAAATCTTAAATCTCTGAATCCTTAATCAGCTGACTGCAGTAGTGGAGTTAGAACAAGAACAATCCAGGCAGTACGGATAAATTCTGCTATGAGTTTGGGACTTCAGGCTCCAACAGCGTGCCTTGGCTTTTATGCTATTGAGCTAGGCTAACTGTCTTGCTATTTGTATTTTGAGAAAGAAACCTCAAATCCTAATCCTATCCAGCCACTAATGCATGCTGCTAAATTTGTTCCTGGGAAGATCACCAAAGATACTGAAAAGCGACATTGATTTCCATTTAAGGCTTCCAGGGAGGCAGAGTCTGCCTCTCAGAAT